>BMAC01000079.1:972923-1000846 GCA_014905375.1 Phtheirospermum japonicum
TATATATATATATATATATATATATATATATATATATATATATATATGTGTGTGTGTGTGTGTGTGTGTGTGTGTGTGTGTGTCATCGTTAACAAAAACTTATTTTTTTCTTCCATAATTTTATCTTTTTTACTAGATCAGGCGATACAAGAACAAACATAATAGAGTCATATCTTTCAATTTTCTATACGTGACTCGGCTAAAACCCGGAGGACCCAAACTTTGACCCAGAACGTGTCACAAACTTGACAATGACCTTTTTTTTGTTGTTTATTTTCCTAAAAATAATTAAAATTTATATTATGAACATAAGTGAGAGGTAAATAACATTATATAATTATTTGATTAAAATATGAAATCAAAATTATAAGTGGGCAGAACAAAAAAAATGATTATATAATCGTATAATATAAAGAATTCAATACATTATTTAAAAATTTCAACTAAACAATTATTATGAATACTTGTATATTTATAGTTTGTAACTAATTACTATGACTTTATGTATTAACATTAGAAATCTACACATAAATAATTTATTACTCTTGATTTTATAATTAATTTCGTATAAACATATATATTTATATTTATATATTATCGAGTTCATTAACTGACTCGATGACTTGACGTTTAACTCGATTTCTCAGTGGATATCCCGAGTCAATTATCGGACTAATTTCTAAAATATTAACTAAAATAAAATAGAATACAAAGGCCCTCAATTAGATTTGTAATTCGATGCCTCATTTCTTTGGTATTTATTTTTTCGTTTTTGTAGTATTTTATATATTTTTACAATATTTATATATTTTTTATTTTCTAATAGTTTTGACTTTGACTTTGACTTAATAGCAAATAATGGGATTTACATTTTGACCCTTGTATTCCTAATATACTTCAATATTCCACATTCAATCTGGAGCTGCCTTGGATAATCTGCTTCTAAGAGACAGTTTGCTGCAGAGATTGTGAAATCTTGGTGCTGAAAGTGGTTTGGTGAACAAATCAGCAGGTTGATCTTCTGAAGGAATGTATCTGATCTCCAGTTGTTTGGCAAGCACCTTCTCTCAGACAAAATGAAGATCTAGCTCTATGTGTTTTGTTCTAGCATGAAATACTGGGTTTGAGGCTAAAGCAGCAGCACTCACATTGTCACACCAAATGATATGAGTAGTAAAGATTGAGATCCCTAATTCCTGAAGAAGAGGTTTAAGCCACAATATATTTGAGGCAATGTCGGCAAGTGATTTATACTCAGATTTAGCACTGCTTCTAGAAACCACACACTACTTTTTGGAACTCCAGGTTATCAAGTTTTGACCAAGAAATAGACAATGACCACCTTTAGACCTCCTATCACCAAAGCAACTAGCCCAGTCAGCATCTGAATAGGCATCAATGCACAGGATTAAAAAATGTCCCAAGTGAGAGGCTCCCTTTGACATATCTGAGCAGATTTTTACAAGCCATCCAATGATTTATAGTTGGTGCATGCAAAAACTGAGACAGTTTGTTGACAACAAATAAAATATATGGTCTTGTCATTGTCAAGTATTGAAGTGCTCCAATTATACTTTTATAAAGGGTAGCTTGATCAAACAATGAACTGTATTGGATATGTAGCTTCTAATTGGGACCGGAGGAGTATTTTTAGGCTTTCTATTTTACAGACCTATTTTGCACAACAGCTCATAGCCATACTTGGTTTGATGTAGTAATAGACCAACACTTGTTCTCATGACTTCTAGCCCTCAGAAGTAATTTACTTCTCCCAGAGTTTTGAGAGCAAAGGTTTGGCCTAATAGATGAATGATGTGAGCAACAATACCTGAATCCGCCCCTGTGACAAGAATATCATCCACATATATACTAGAACCACCAAAAGTTTGTAGTCAGATTTCTTGTAGAACAAAGGTGTGTCAGGAATTGACACAGACATCCCTATAGAAAGAAGAAAAAATTTTAGTTTGGTGAACCAGGCCCTGGGAGCCTGTCTACAAACAGCATTAGGATCATGAGGATCCACAAATCCTTCTGGTTGAGCCATGTAAACTTCCTCTTGCAAATCCCCATGCAAAAAGGCATTATTAATCAATTTGTTGGATTGACCAGTTTGATGTGACAGTCAATGTTAAAATTAGTCTAACAGTGCTGGGCTTAATCACAGGACTAAAGGTGGCAAGAAGATTAGTTCCTGCATGTTGTTCAAAGCCTCTACCAACCAGCCTTGCTTTGTACCTCTCCACACTGCCATCAGGTTTATACTTAGTTCTGAAAACCCATTTATTTGATATAACATGCATGGAGGGTCTATAGAGAACTAGCTTCTAAGTCATGTTGTCTATCAAAGCATTAAAATCCAATTGCATTTCAGCTTTCCATCCAGGATCAAGTAGGGCTTGTGAGGCAGTCAATGTTTCCAGATGAGGTAATGAGGAAGTGATTGCATACAGAATTTTAGGTTTATGAATGTTGTTTTTGGATCTTGTTGTCATTGAGTGTCTTGAGGTTGAAGCTACATGAAGTACATAAGGTAATGTGTGATCAGATTGACTATTGGAATGACTTGATTGTTAGGGTGAGACAGGGAGATGGACTGTGAGGTTTATACCTTCTAGATTGGTGTGTGCAATGTCAGTAGGATGAGATAGAGAGGTTGATAAGTGTGAGGCACACAATGGGGGAGAAAAGAAAGGAAGAGGCATGTGAGATGTAGAAGTAGACTGTGAGGGTGATTAATTTTGATTTTCAGATGTAAACATTTCAATGTAAGGAAATTCAGATTCATTAAACTCCACTGTGGCTGCTCTATACAGCCCGCCAGTATCAGTTAGGCATTTGTATCCCTTGTGACTATCACTATATCCATGAAAAAGACACTTAGATGATCTGAACATAAACTTGTGAGCATTACATTGTCTGAGACAAGGATAGCAAGCACAACCAAAAACTTTTAGGAATGAGTAATTCGGAGATTGATGAAACAGAGGTTGATAAGGAGATATATTTTGAAGGATAGGTGTTGATAAAAAGTTTATGAAATAAGTGTCTGAAAAGAAAGCATCCCACCAGTATTTAAAAGGAAGAGAAGCCTGAGCTAAAAGTGATAAACCTACTTCAACAATGTGTAGATGTTTCCTTCCAGCTTTGACATTTTGTTGGTGTGTGTAGGCATGGATATCATACTGGATTGCTAGCTATTTTGGAAGGGGAACAAAGGAACTATATTCTCCTCCCCAGTCAGTTTTCAAGCATTTTATCTTTGTTTGAAACTGTCTCTCACAAGAGAATTGAGATTCTGAAAAACTTGATAAGCTTGTGATTTTGTTTTCAAGGGATAAATCCATGTGTACCTTGAAAAATCATCTATAAAATGAATATAATATCTATAACAATCACAAGATAGCACATGAGAGGGACCCCGAATGTCAGAGTGTAGTAATTGAAAAGGAGCATTTGTTTTTGTATGTTTAGTTACAAAGCTTTGCTGATGTATTTTGCCAAGTTTACATGCATGACAGAATGTTACATCATTCAAACGAGTAGGGATATGCATTTGATGCATTACAGTGGAAAATACAGCTTTGGAAGGATGACCTAATTTTTGATGCCACACATAGGCACTTTTTGAAACAGAAAAAGCAACTGGAACTTTATTACAATGTGTTTGTGCATGGGAAGTTGACCTAGAACATGCTTCTGAATATAAAAGGAGGAAGGATCTTTTGACTGATGGAGACCAAAGAGATAAAGCTGGTACAGTCCATGTTTGAGCTTGCCCTCCAGCAGGATTAGATGAGTAGTTTTGTCCTTGAGAAGACAACAATCATGATAGAATTCAATGAGAACATTATTATCCTTAGTGACTTGAGAAATGCTCAGAAGATTTTTTGTTATGTTTGGCACAAACAAAATGTTTTTGAGGGATGAAGGCTGAAAAGATGCAGATGTAGAGAGTTGTCCTGGTCCTGCTTTAACTATAGGAAGAGAGGAACCATTACCTATTACAAGCCTTTCTTGCCCAAAATAATCAGCTGACTTCAATGTTAGATTTTCCATGTCTACAGTCACATAGTTTGTAGCTCCACTGTCAAAATACCAATTGCCATCTGAAGAGGGTGCACCGGCATGAAGACCTGTACTGATATGAGCTTTTGGATTTGATACAGAAACATTTGAGCTGCCATCATCTGGATAAGGACCTAAAAGGTTCACATCAAATCTCTTGAAACACTTTAATGCCAAATGACTAGTTTTACCACATAGTTGACATGATGGTTTGTTATTTGTATTTTTGTTAAATCTGCCACCTCTTCCACGTCTACGAAAATTTCTGGCACCTCCTCGAGTACCTGACTGATGATCCATTTCCACCATAGGCAACATTAGCAGAAGAATGAAATTCAGAATTGGGAGGGTTAACACTGGTTTTTAGAGCAACAGAGGTATGATTTGCATGATCATCTTGTTGAAGATGAAGTTCGTGTATTTGTAAGGCAAACTGAACCTCTTGCAAAGAAAGGAGATCATTTCTGGTGGTGAGATTAACAACAACAGATTCATAATCGACCCCAAAAACCCCTAAAATGTACAGTATGAGTTCATCATCACCAATTACTTGACCAATTGAATTCAAATCATCAGCTATGTTCTTCATTTTCAAAATGTACTCATCAACAGAGAGATCACCCTTTTTTACTGTTTGAAGCATGAAACGTAGTTGTAGAGCTCGAGATTTATACTGTGACTGAAATAATTGAGCTAGCACAATCCATACATCACACGCAGTAACACAACGAGTGAGATGCCCTAACATTGATTCAGTAATTGAAGCTAACATCCAGCTGAACAGAAACTGGTCTTTTCGCATCCACGTCAAATAATCGGGATTAGGATATGATGACGTACCAATCATGAGAGATTTTGCCGGAGCTGGTTCAATTTCGAGTAGAATACCTTCGAAACCATAGGCCCTTACTGTTGAAAGCACCTGAACTTTCCAGTAATTGTAGTTTCCCCGATCTAAACGGAGGTTGAGCGGCGCGAGATGAGGAATAGCAAAGGAGAAAGCAGATGCATTTTCTGACGGAGGAGAAAAGGACGGTGAGATCGACGTCATTTTTGAGCTTTGACAACCGGAGAAGACGAAGAAAATGACCGGAAAAGAAAATTAGCCGTTGTTGCTTGCTCTGGCTCTTGATACCATGTTGAATGTAAGCAAAACAACACACAAGCGAAAATCTTGCATTCATTGATTGATTGAATTGAATGTACAATGGGGAATCGATTTTGGCTTTATACAGAAAGGCTATGTTTGAGCATTAAATTGCCTAACTACCTGCTAACAACCTTACTAACCAACTTTAACAACCTCTAACAGTTTTGACTTTGACTTGGACTTAATAGCAAATACTGGAATTTACATTTGACCCTTGTATTCTTAATATACTTCATAGGTTATGAACGAATCTCAAATTGCAGAGGGTAAATACACAATTTTTTCTCTTAAAAACTAAGAATTGATCTTTTTTTCTTTGAGCGTTGAAGCACTCCCTTTACACATATTAATTCAAATTGAGGAAAGTTGACGAGCTTTTGGTGGTTATTTGTCGTAAGCAATTTCACTAATTAAGCTATGCAAAAGCTAACGCCCAAATCCAATGTATTCTTTCCTAGCATTTCCCTTACCAGGAATGTATCTTTTATCAATTAAATACTACTATATATTTATTTCGAAACCAAAAGTAATAGCACCACTCGTCATCTTCAACGTAGCTTTGATCGTAATGTTGTCGTTGTATTACTAATATATATCCTATCTGCTGTCAAAAAAAGCTAATTAGGCATGGTGATGTAATGGAATCCACCACTGTATATAGTGTGTGTAAATCAGCTTCACTCACTACTAATTTGATTCCGACATTAGGTAATAAAATCAATTTAAAAATGAAATCAAAGTTGACGTCGTTTCCTGAAATATCGGATAATGTAAAATCTCAGAAGACAATAAAGTAAAATACTTTAAATAGTTTAACTATCCGAAAATAAAATAAAGATCTCAAAAGATAATAAAAATCATCTCTATTACTATATTATAACCATACATCTCAATATACAATAAATAAAAAGAGATTGGTTGGGATTGAAGATTAATTTGTAATGAGGCTTAGGAATAGGTATATAAAGTAATTTAACATTAGGAATGAATAGGTGATTGGAATTGAATGTTGGGAAACGCGTCAGAATGCACGTAGCAGCAGCTGTAATAATACTATAGGCAAAAGGGTTTGGGAATCCACGTGTGAAATACTTAGAATTATGCTCGATCGAGAATAATAAGGTATACGTCATATATGAACGACAAAACCCGTGTCCGGTCTAATTTACTACTATTATTCTTTTCTTTTCTTTTGATTTATGCCGAACATGACATGCAAGTAGTTGAATAATTAAAGTTGATGCCCGCTTTGCTTTGCTTTGTATATGTACGTGGTTAATAGGCAATATGTACATAGGCTGCACTATGGGCTAGCAAGAACCTAATTGTAACGAATAACATTCAATTAATTAATTATTCCTATCCGGCACCTATCACTATTAACTATTAAAATATTCCTGAGATATGAATTGATTCTCATTCTGATTTTTATTCCCTTTTCTATCCTCGTTACTAAACTTTGTTGCGATTTATGTTTCTTATATAAATAAATGTATATATTTCATCCCTTCTAATATATTATATCAGTGTTGGAGTGCTTCTAGTTCCAGTAATTATGATAGTGCATTTCAATTAATTGATAGCCGCTCTGCATTTTCAGGTACGACACAATCTTATACTGTCTGCTTTTCTACATCAAATTGATTTACTTGTTCATCTGGCACCATTCTTTTCTCAAATCTAATTATCAATCAATTCTTCTTCTCTATTTAGTTTACAATAGGAAATACGCCAGAGGCCATTACGCACATATATTTCTAGAGCTGCAATCTATAGCCCGGCCCGGCCTGGCCTGACCTGACCCGGTTTTTGCCTGGACTTGGGTCATGGCTAGTTCTTTAGGCCCTGAACAAAATCAGTCAATTTTGGTCTGGCCGGCCCGGTAATTTCCTACTAGTTTTCATGTCTTGTGGGGCTATGAAAATGGTGCCCAGAAAAATCCAACCCGGCCCAGTTTTCACTCTTGACACAGTGGCCCAGCCCATTGCCTACTCTACCATTTCCTAATTTACATATTGGGAGGCGAATGCTACATAACCGTAAGCTCGTATCATGTAATGACGTGACACGAGTTGACTGGTTAAGTCGGTAGGACCTACCAACCCAGTAGGGTCAACTCACTAAGTGTGTTGGTTAGGGCCCACCGACCTAACCAATTATCTCGTGTCACGTCAGCACATGACACGAGTTTATGATGCCAAACTTGTCACCGTAGAATTCCTGTGCAAAAGTCGGTTTCCTTCTATAAGATATTTAATTCAAAGACTTTTAAACCACATGATGTTAAGCATATATGAACATCATCAGTCGCATGAATCCGGTCTTGTATTTGGGCTAGTCCATGTTTTGCTGGATAAGTTTCCTAGGGATTTAAAGCGTTACATAGTCATCACTAAATTGTCACGTGCAAAGCCGGCGGCGGGGACAATAAATGGCTTGCCATTTACATGTTAATATAATCCATTTATGTGATGAGTCGATAATGCTCAAATTGTAGTGTTTATATATATATATATACACAACAGATTCAATTAAGGAGAATATGAGTAAACAGAGGATGATGTTCCCCTTGAAACCTGTCATTTTTTATGTAATAATATTATACATATAAATAGTCCCAACCTCCATATTTGACCCTTCACAAATTTTAAATATTCTCCGAGGGTCAGAATGAACATAACACATTGGAAATAGGAGGCATCTTTTGATTGACTATACCATGTGTTCTAACTCAAATTTGGTTAATTATGGGCTCCAAGGTCGAAAAACACATTTATTATTAGATATTTTGTCAATAAAACAAATAATGCATTCGAAATCTAGGCATTTATAATATAATGCCTAGATTTGAGTAACAAATATAAAATGTTTGCTAAGAAGCTTATTTTCTGTTTAAGCCATTATCGTTGATTAATATAATGAAGTAATGGCAACATGTGATGGAATTTCAAGGATAAAGATGACTAGACGATGACGAGAAAATGCAATCCTATATGAAATGGTCAAGGTTTATACAATATTAAGCATTAATTATTTCAGATCAGGAAATTAAAATAATTGTAATTAATTCAGATCGGCTGCGATATTTACTGTTTATTTGTGAAACGTCCAGGTTCGCCGCGTAGATACTTATCCTATAAATACCTCTCATCAGTGTTTTATATAATTCATAAATCAATACTAATATCCAAGATCTTTCATTGTCTCCTTTCTCTGTTTCACCATAAGAAGTTAAATAAAGATATATTTTGTTATTACAGCAGTTAGTTTGTCAGGTAAGAAGCGGTTAAAATAGAATCATGAATGCGTTAGCCGCAACCAACAGAAACTTCAAGCTGGCAGCTCGGCTGTTAGGACTGGACTCAAAGCTCGAGAGGAGCTTACTAATCCCATTTAGAGAAATCAAGGTTGGTCATGATGCTTTAATTCATTCATGTACTTGTTAATATATATGTTTCTTGATTATTTATTTGGTCAAACTCTCCATCAGGTTGAGTGTACCATTCCAAAAGATGATGGCACCTTGGCATCCTTTGTCGGGTTCAGGGTTCAGCATGATAATGCCCGCGGCCCAATGAAAGGAGGCATTAGATACCATCCAGAGGTATTGTATTGTATCGATTGTTTTTTTATTTTTTGTATTTTATTATTGTTACAATATGTATAAATAAATGCAGGTGGACCCCGATGAAGTGAACGCATTGGCACAACTAATGACTTGGAAGACCGCAGTGGCCAACATTCCTTACGGAGGAGCGAAAGGAGGAATCGGATGCAGTCCCTCGGATTTGAGTATCTCAGAGCTCGAAAGACTCACCAGAGTCTTCACACAAAAGATACACGACCTCATCGGAGTTCACACGGACGTCCCCGCACCGGATATGGGCACCGGTCCACAGGTCTCAGTTCATTCATTCATATAAACTTCCTATGTTATGTTTGGTTTTCATTAATATACAAATCATTTATACTGTTGGTTGGTGGGGGCCAACAGAGCCACCTCACCAATCAGCCCGATCGTAACTCAACTATATAGAGGTCTAGTTTCATTAATATTATTAGTTTTGTGCATCCTGACAGACTATGGCTTGGATACTAGACGAATACTCAAAGTTTCATGGCTATTCACCTGCAGTTGTAACAGGAAAGCCAATTGTAAGCGCAATATCTTTGAAAAACTGTAATATAAATTAATTATTTAGAGATATAAATCAAAATAATATTAATGATGCATTTAGGATCTTGGAGGATCCCTTGGTAGAGATGCAGCTACCGGAAGAGGTGTACTTTTCGCAACACAAGCCCTGCTCAGCGAGTATGGGAAGAGCATCTCAGGGCAACGAGTTGTCATTCAGGTACACAAAGGGCATTCATATAGAAAACGAGAAACACGACTAAAATCGTTAATTTAGTGCATATATGGTAATGCTATTTATTGGTACAGGGATTTGGGAATGTGGGATCTTGGGCTGCTCAGCTCATAAGCGAACAAGGGGGGATAATAGTTGCGGTGAGCGACGTTACTGGAGCTATAAAGAACAGTAAAGGCATAGACATACCAAGTCTTGTCAAACATGTCAAGGAGAATCGGGGAGTGAAGGGATTTGATGGCGGTGATTACGTGGGTCCCGATTCGATCTTGGCCGAGGACTGTGATATTCTGATCCCTGCAGCCCTTGGAGGAGTGATCAACAGGTTGTTACCAAAATCTCACAATTTTAAATACATTTTTAGCAGTCATAAATCATAATAGAACTCTATTGAATTCTTGAATATAAATGCATTATTGCAGGGATAATGCGAAAGACATCAAAGCGAAGTTCATAATTGAAGCTGCTAATCATCCTACAGATCCAGAGGCTGATGAGGTTATTTTTTAATTTATTTATTTATATGTATATATATAATTGATATTTGAACACACAATTAATCGTACGTTTATACAGATATTGGCAAAGAAGGGAGTAGTTGTGCTTCCAGACATATATGCGAACTCGGGGGGTGTTACCGTGAGTTACTTTGAGTGGGTTCAGGTACATATAATATTTACTCTATAGCTAGACATGCCTACTACATATAGAAAGTGAGAAATAAGGCAAAATTCTAAAGGTGTTAATTTTGTAATTAATGCAGAACATACAGGGCTTCATGTGGGATGAGGAGAAAGTGAACGCAGAGCTGAAGACGTACATGACCAAGGCATTTAAAGACGTGAAAGAGATGTGTAAGACGCATAACTGCGATTTGAGAATGGGAGCTTTTAGTTTGGGCGTTAATCGTGTCGCCAGGGCCACACTACTCAGAGGATGGGAAGCCTGAATGATATATGTTATATATGACTATAAAATGGTGTTAGCAATAAAAACAGGATCTCATCATATAAATCGATGATATCCTTGACTATTGATCCGTACTGCTATTGTTGTTGCCGCTATAGCTATCGCTATTTGCATCGGACAAACTTAAATGATTGTTTTGATTGGTTAATCTTCACATTGTATAATAATAAGTACGAACGTATTGTTTGATTGATTTGTGAAGGATGTTTTGTTTAATATCTACAAGTAAGTTATGCTACTAGTCTTGTAGTATTTTACAGATAAAATGGCCCATATATCACATAAGCCTTATTTATAACCTCATCAAATTTCTTCATGTTTTGAGTTTGTAATGGACATATTTTGATGTGTCCCAAAGCTTTATTAATTGTAGACAAGTATTTTTATAGGCTGTTTTGATGTTCTTGTTTCTTGTTATTCTGTTGTGTGTCTTATTGTTGCTTCAGTTATACTTGTAACAACCAAGCTTTATAACTTTATTTGCATATACCACTTATATTACTTATGATGTCAAAATTTTCTTATAGAGACAAATGTAATGGAATCTTGTATTTGAAATTGGAACTTGGGAAGCCCGAGACTGTAATGTGTTTTTAGAACCTCGAAAGTGTTGGCCAAAATCTCAGGTTTATTCTGCTCCTGGACAAGTAACATGGATTTGGTTTGCTCGATCATAACCCATATCTTCTTGCTTATACATACTCAATCATGTTAGGGTCATGTCTAACATTTTCTTGGCTCCGAGTCGAATTTTAAAATGAGCCACCGTATGTAAAATCTATAACCGTTTTCACAGTTTATCATATTTTCTTTTTATGATTTTGTGCCTAAAATCGATGATAGGACACAATTGGGTTGTTCCACATCATGACACAAAATCAAAATTCTGATTTAGTGGGACAAATTGGAACTCATATATAGTTACAAAAAAATATCTAATATGATAAATTGTAAAATACAATAATTTCGGGGGGAAATAATTACACTTAAAAATAATATTAGAAAATAAACTTTGTATAATGCACAAACTTGGTAAATTTAAATTGTAGAGCTCTTCTTCAAATGGTGGAAATTACACGCTTTATGCACTTTTATTAATATCTTCTCAATCTTTTTTCTTTACTGAAGAATGTTTGTTCCCATTTTCCTTTTCCCCCTTTGGGCCCTAAAATTTTGTAATTTTTTCGGGCCTGAGCCCATTTACTGATTGGCCTCATAGCCTGATAGACATGTTTGTTTTGGTAGATTCACAAATATATAGTCCTCGGAGAAGGTAAGGTTGTCTGAGAATTGAATCACACATTGTCACATGGATTACGTTTAATGTCATTGCTTGCAACAGAATAGAATCTTGTAACTGAAATTGGTCCCCAGACTGAAGACTATAATGTGTTTTTGGATCCTTGAAAATGTTGGCCAAAACCTTAGGTTTATTCTCCTCCGGGATAAGTAACATGGATTTGGTTTGCTCGATCATAACCCATATCTACTTACTTTTACATAGCCAGGGATGTCAGGGACTAAGGGAGTAATTTGTTTCTATGTTCTCAATTGAGATTTTGATAAAAGAAAATAGTGGGGAATTTAAGAAAGAAAAATATTTTTTTAAATGTGTGAATGGATATGAGATGTATGTAGGTTATATAGTTAATTTGATATTTTAAAAAAAAGCGAATTAATAATTGGTAATTAGAGTTAGTTGAGTGAGTGACTAGTAAAACTTATGAAAAATTGGGTAATAAGAAATGGTTACTGATAATTTATTATAAATATATATGCTAGTTTCACCTCGTGTATTACACGGGATTTATATAAAAGATAAATACAAAAATATTTTTGATAATTACAAAGTTTTAAATATAAAATATATATATATATATATATATATATATATATATCAAATGGTGTATTCTAACCATGCCTTATATATTTCTAATCTATTTACTAATTATTATATTATTAAATAATTTTTTATTTTAATGTTTTGTAATTCTTTAATAACTTTATTTACATAATTAAAAAATTAAAAGATTTCACATTGTAAACCTATGTCTAAACTCTATTAATTAATTAATTATTATTAAATTATTTTAATATTTAGATCAAATCATTAATATCATACTTTGAAAAACTCAAAAGATGACACACTCTCAACTTGTGTTGCATTGTATCGATGTATAATCAATATTAAATAACTAACAATTATTATTATATAATATTATATTTTATATTTAGATTGAATTCATTACTAATATATAGTTAAATATTTATATTATTGTAAATAACTTTTAATTTACCTATATAGAATATTATTAATATATTACAATAAATTTGTTATAATAAATAATAATTTCTAAATATGGAACTTCTAATATATTATAATAAGTACGTATGTAATAATTCCTAAAATTATGGAAGCTCTGATATATTATAATAAATTTGTAATATAATAATTATTTCTAAAAATATGTAAGACCTAAAAATATAGAACTTCTAATATATTATAATATTTATTTTATATTAGAATTCATATACTCTTATAATTAGTATTAATTTTGGTAAGACTATGAACACCAAAATTCTACATGCAAGCATTCGAACCATATAAAAAAACAAATATAAAAAAAATAAAAATATTTATTACCATTATAGGTTTCTAAATCTAAAAACAAGAAAAATTCAAAAGATATCGTATTCTCAACCCGTGTCTTCTACAAATTGCTAGTTACTATTTATTAACTATTATTTTTTAATATTAAATTATTTTTTATTTTAATGTTTAGATTAAATTTGGTAATAATTTTATATTTACATACGTAAATAAATTCAAAACTTGTTACACGCTCAACTCATATCTAATTTTTATTAATTAATTAATTGTTAAATATTTTTATGTTATAATATTTAAATTAAATTCTATAATAATTCTTAGTTACATACTAAGAGAAATTCAAAAGATGTTATATTCTCAACCCGTGTTGCATTGTACTTGTATCTAATTAATATTTACTAATTATTATTACATAAATTTATATTTATATATATATATATATGTGGGGAAACAAATTGAGAGCGAGTTAAAAACATAACATTATAAAAAAAAAAAGGACGTCTCGTGTGTGATGGCCACACGAGTTCTCCACTGTGTGATAGAGCCCAAACTTGAATTCGCCCCAACTTGGTCATCTATTTCAATCACGAATGGGGAAGAAAAAAAAGCCCTTCTATTAATAACCACATAGACCACAATTCAGAAACATTATTGGAGATACTCTAAGGATCCGTTTGGTTACTTTTTGTTATGGGTTTCATAAAATCTCAATTTTATTAGAGGGTTATGAGGATGACCCAATCATTTAAATTAGGTGTTTTCTTTCTATTTTGGGATGTTTGATATCAAGCCCATTAGTTATTATGTTGTTTGATTAATAGAGGTATAACTCAAAAAAAAACATGAAATGACCTTCATACTACCCATTTAAACTTGATTTACCGATATTATCCCTCAGATTAATGATACAACTATTTTACAAACTTCACCTTCTGAAAGTGATAACAATCATGAATGTTTATTCAAGAAATGTTCAATCTGCAAAAACAATAATTTCACAAACACCACTCCTTTTATCTCAAAACCAAGTGATCAAAATTGATTGCAGCGGTAATCAGACACAAACATAAATGAGAAATACATATAGTGGAAAAAACACAGACATTCATTACCAAAAAAAGTACCAAAAGTCACATTAAGAAAAGCATCTAAAACTCTCAAATCTTTCTCAAAACAAGAAACTAAATATAAGAATTAAAACGATATAAATCGAGCAGTTAACAAAACAAAATCGCACCACCAACTTTATTAATCTTCTTCTTCGCAGCCTTCGACACGAGCTTCGCCTGCACCACCAAGTAAGGCCGGTTTGTAAGCTTCCATAGGTCTTTCATATTCCAAAATAACAGTCAATTCTGAGAAAATGCATGAAGGCAAAAACATAGAAATGAACCTCGAATATACATCAATTTACCACAAATATCATCCAAACTCAGAAGTCTTAAATTTACCACAAATATCACCTATTACATATGAGCACCCACCCATTGCAAAAATAATTCCAATATATGAACAATCATAATTTTCTATTACAGATTCTATTTTATAAAGTATTGCTTGCATTGATTATCCACCATCAGCAAAAACTCAACTCAATCAATAATATGTTTATGCTTTCAGCTAGATTTTTATGCAACAAATTTTTTATATAAAATTAAGAAAAAAGAACAAAACAAACAAACAGATATTTTAACTAGTTACATGAATTTCCGAAAAAAAGGCATTGTAAATTCACAAATCTATCATCGTAGCAAATGAAAATAAAAATAAATCATCGTAGCAATTGAATCCCATATGATTGGGTCCTATGGGGTTAAAGGTGATTGGTGGGTGTATTGTTATTATTAAATTTGAAGATATTTTTACCCTTTCATTCACTTTGTGTGTATAAAAGATATTATTATTCTTTTATAAAGTTAATAGGATAAAGAGTTTTTCTTATGGTCAATATGTATATTAATGGCTTTTCTCAGAAAATAAACACTTTATGCACTTTCAATTTCTTCTCAATCTTCAAAAAAAATAAAAATAAAAATAATAATAATAATAAATAAATAAATAAATAAATAAAATAATAATAATAATAATAATAATAATAATAATAATAATAATAATAATAATAATAATAATAATAATAATAATAATAATAATAAGTTTGTTCTCATTTTCACTTTTCCCCCTTTGGGCCATAAAATTTGTATTGCTTTTTTGGGCCCGAGTTCATTTACTGATTGGCATCATCACATAATATACATGTTTGTATCGGTAGATTCACAATACGGAGTATTATTTCCTCGTAGATCGATGTCGGAAAATTGAATCACACGTTTAGTCACATGGATTACGTACATACTAAAGCATTTGATTAATTAATCTTATTTGTCCAGAGATACAATTAATTGAACTTTTCACTAGGCGTAACATAGGATCTAATGATCCCTATCCAAGCTATTTTCAATTCATCAAATTGAACTACAGGTGTACGTTCGTACAGCTTATCAATGCAATGTTTTTGGACAGGACGGTGGCTGAGGAGGATAATGTTGACATTCTACAGCAGTCAGCACATTAATCGGACAAAACTCCAAAAACTGACAGCCTGTGACGATCAAGTTTGCCTCCTTCCTCAACCGGTCAAAGATCTTAATTAATATGCGCACGCACGAATGGAGTGTAGTGTTTTTTGTTTTTTTTAATACTTAATCTAATAAGATAGAAAGATGCTATGAAATTAAATCTGAAGCCTGACACCGAATACAGGATAATAAATTTTCTAATACATGCGTTTTATAACCCACCTAATTACCCAAGGACAAAATGATTAGTGCTCGAAATATAAAAATCCTCACACTAGTATTCTTGAGACTAAAGGCTTAACAATCATTTTCCTTGCTCCTTCGTGATCGAGTGAGTGCTGCAAATATTCTATATAAAAAATAATAATAGATTAAAAACAATCCCATCCAACGAACGGCAGCATCAGGAATTGGATATTGGATCACCACACACTGCTTTTGTACCATTCCACACGCCGCCTAATTGGAAGCCCTTTAATTATGTCTTTTCGAATGATCATAATTCATTGTACGTACTTCTAATTACTAGTATATGTCAACAGCAACCACTTAATAATGCTTTATACAATTCTCTCTAATTTATTATTATTTCGACTCCGCTGCCATTAAGGCATTAATTAATGGATGATGGTTGCACTATTTTTAAGCCTCTAATTTTTTTAATTGAAACGACCCATCTACAAATTTAAATACTTAGACGTAAGACTCAATTTTTCAATACTTAATAACAAGTTTTGAAATATAACATTTATCTTCTCATAGTTATTTCTTACTCCGGTCACACAAATATAGTCCACTATTCCATTTTCGTCCGTCCCACAAAGATAGTCGAGTTAAATATATAATTAATTTTTTATTTCTACACATACCCTTAATTAATATCTTGAAATACTAGTTTTCTACCTCGTAAATTAAAAATTGATGATTAAAATGTAAAATTTTACTATTTCAATAACAAATATACTAATTCCAACACTGATTTTATGAATATTAACCGATATTAATAAATTCAAGAAGGTATAATTGAAAAATACTAACTAAATTAATAACTTAACTATACAAATTACTAATTTTTTAATTTCTGTGAAATTAACTGTAGAACCATCAAATGGAGGGAGTATATCATATCATATGTACATTCAAATAATAAAATAATAATGGTTCAACACCTATTCTAAAACGTAAATTATTCTCAATAAGATAACAAAAGAATCTTATGAGTAATTTTCATTATTCAAGATTTCGTTCAGAATCTCAATAAGTCAATATAACACACATTCACAAGTATATATAGCTAGTGAAATGGCCGTGTGGTCAGATTTTGAGGTAATTGACTTCCTATCTCCATTTTACATCACAAGGTTAGGTGTTTGACTGTTAGTGATTGGACGATGGTTATAGGCTGTGATCAGCATGTATGAATGTTAGGTATTGGGGATAATAAATAATATACCTGCTAATAAACTACAAATCCCCGGGATCAATAAATATTCCGAATGATAATTGTGTCCTGTATATAACGCCACACCATCAGACAAATTGGAGTATACTAAAATGATAGTGAAGGACAAAAGCAAAGATGATTATGCAAACTAACTTAATTATTAAAGGCGCAAAGACATGATTAGGATTTCCAAATAGAATTGTTGAGTTAGATGGGTATAGAAGTATAATACAGAAAAATAAAATTAGGGTGGGGCTGTGCATTAATATTTTATATTTGGGCCATTGTGAATTAAATTCATTCTTTCACATCCACCTACTGCCCCAATTAATTAATTTAATGGGTAATGGGTGTCCCCACTTAACCCAACACAAATATCCCTCCTAATCCTTTTGATTTCATATTTACTCTCTTTTTTAATTTTTCCCGGTGCATACATCAATTATATAATGCGTTCATCATCATGTTGTTTTTGGATTTAATGGCATGCAGTTTAGGCTGGAATATTGAATTGAATTTCGTCGGTGATCCCTGGACCAACTCGCCAGGAAATGACGTGCTTCACACTCACTCGTCGCCAGTTACACTTTACTTTGTCCCACCCTACCAATTAACTAGCTAGGGTTATTCATGCTGTGTTTTTTTTTCTAGAGCCTCGTTTGTTTCCCTACATGGGATTGGATAAATGAACCGAAAATTGGATAATACAACTATTAATATAAAACCATCGATTGTTTGTTTCATTTGGATTTCTAGTAGGTTAGGATTAGTATATATATATCACGTTTGTTTTCTATGATTAGTTAGCAAAATATAAATCTGCTCTTTGAATTTCTTAATATTCCTAGGTGTGTTTGCAAAGCCTGATCGAATAGATACATTTGAAAACGTAATCACAAGTCTGGGAGATTAATCCTGGCCCGTGCTCAATTCATTGTACACGAGATTACCCCATCCCGGTCGGACCCCTCGGATTGTGTAATCTCATTTTGGCCAACCAACGGAAATTACACCCGTACCCCCAAAATAACCTCGTTTGTCCATTTTGCCCTTTGTTGATCATTGAGTTACGATTACAAGACAATAAATAACCTCCAACCACACAAACCCTAGAAATGAAACCAGCATCGGGAGGAAGACTACAAGCGCCGTTGAGTAGAGATTGAGCGATTGATCTGGACAAACCCTACACGCCGCATAGAAGATTCCAGTGAGATTGATACCTCGAACCAGACAAACCCTAGAAGCCATTACTATTCGGGGAGAAAATTTTCAGAGATTGAGAAGAGGTTCGTACTGTGCTTTTATAATCTATTTTATTTATTTATTTATTTATATTTTTAAAATTGAATGAATCGCGTGGCGAGTTTATGAAATTTCATCACCGGCAAGGCGAGCCATCATTTTTCTGTTGTTTTGTAATTTAGCCATTTATTTTTCTCCTACTCTGGCACATATGGGACACGAAAGCGAAATGCTCAAAACCAGAAATTATTCATGATTCTCTTTTTTTTTTAATGTCAATAAAATTTTGTATATGAATATCATTTATGCTGCTCCAAGTTGTGTGTCATATATCCAATATTATTGTTTTGAGTAATTATATTATCTACAAGCCATAAAATTATTGTCAATAATTACTCACTCGATTTGGATGTTCGACTGTTCACCTTTGTAAAAGAAATTGTATTGTGTTTGAAGTGGTTTCGGTTGGTTTGTTGTTCGGATACGGTTTCGAACTAGGCTTGGGGGATTTGAAGGGGTTGCAATTGGTTTGTTCTTTAATTTTCCATACATCCAGGTATATTTTAATCAGACCTTTTTTTAATAATTTTAGCAGCATACGGGTATACGAGATAATGTTTGCATACATTCTGTGAATTGGCATGAAGTCTGATCCCTTAAAATTTTGTTTCTGTGTGTTCATGATATGTAGAAATTAAATATCTATTTGGGTGATCATATTAATTGAAACTGCTAAATCTTATTGACACTACTACAAAACATGAATTTCACGTCGGTTGTTTAAAAATCAACGTAAAATGTTTTTCACGTCGATTTCATAATAAACCGACGTGATATGTGATATTTTTACATCGGTTATTTCAAAATCGATGTGATTTATAGTATTTCACATCGGTTTTTAGTTAACCGACGTGAGAAATTATATTAAAAAATGGTAAATACAATAAAAAACCTGGCCCCCGTCAATTATATTTTACTCTCGCCTCTCTCTACCCTTACTCGTTTTTTTTCATTTCTTGGCAAAATCTGCTCTCCTCACCTTGCAGATCGTCGTCTCCTTCCTTCTTTTGCCGCCACCTTGAGCGGCGGCCACCTCCACCGGACCCATGACTCAACCACAGGCACACACTTTCACCCGCTACTCTAAACCCATTCTTGCCCCAATTCCCCCATTTACCAATCTCTCAATCTCAATCGTCGTCTCCTCCCCCATTTCTCCACCCTCCGATCTTACTCTCGCTCCCAAAATATAAATTCGACTTAATCCCCTCGCAGGTTGGGTCCCTCTCTCTAATGTTTCCCGCATTTCGATTTGTGTATTATAATAACGGTGACCTAGGGTTTGGTTGAATTTGTCAGGTTTTTTACAATCCGATGGCGGTACCCAGTCATCGCAGGGGGCTCTTGGGAGCCCTGGCGGTGGCAGCTACGAAAGTGGAGGCGACCAGAGCCCAGGCTCCAGGGTCCGTGAGCAGGATAGGTTTTTTCCGATCGCGAATATTTCCCGGATCATGAAGAAGGGGCTCCCCGCGAATGGGAAGATTACTAAAGATGCGAAAGAGACTGTGCAGGAATTTGTTTCGGAATTTATTAACTTCGTCGCCAGCGAGTATGTCCTTGGAATTTCGAATTACTTTTGCAATTGATTTGCTCCTTGTTGTGAATCTGTGTAATTGTGTATCTGTGAGAATTTGATATGAATTTGTGTTATCTGAGAATTTGAAGAAATAAGTTGATTTGTGTGAATGGATATCTACAAAGTTGAGGCCTACAGATTAATGTGCTGGTGATTTTTGTTTTTATTTTTATTTTTTGAACTTTTAATCTATAGGCACAAACAAAAACTAAAATTGGTTTGGTGGCTGTGAATTGTTGTGATGTCAGGGCAAGTGATAAGTGCCAGAGATTGAAAAGAAAGACAATCAAAGGGGATGATTTTCTATGGGCTATGGCAACTTTAGGTTTCGAAGATTATCTTGATCCTCTTACGGCGTACCTGGCTAGGTACATGGAGGTAATTGTGTTTCTCATTTTTCTTACTTTCTTACTTTTGATCGACCGTCTTTTATTTGGAACAAACTGTTTGATGATTATTATTATATTGTTTTGGTTTTACAACTGATGAAGTTTTGTTTTTTTGGGATTGGTTGTCTTGGAACACTATTGGCTTGCTAGATGGAGGTGAGTTTATCGATTTATATATTTTCTATGCAGTTATTTTATTTCCTTATCATTATTATTTTTAAATTTGAACCTTTATTAATGTTTCTAAACAGGGTGATACGAAGCAATCGGGCAAGGGTGCAGATGGATCTGCAAGGAAAGATGGTTTGCAACAACCGATTCCAAGTTCACAGGTATTATTTAATCTCATATGTATTTGTGTTCTTTTAAAATGACTTTATTATCGTAATGTATGTGGACATTAATATACTTGCATCCTTAAGTCATTATTTGTTGTTATGTCCTCAGCATGTTCACCAGCTATCATTTTCACAAGGCATCAACTATGGAAACACTCAGGTACCTGCTTACTCAAAAATCCAACTAACTTATAAAATTATATAAACAACGCCTGAGATTTATTTTGTCTTGTATTTGCCCCTTCATAAGCAGAAATTGTGAAAGATAATTTTTTTATGGGTTAATTACAAAAAGTATCCCCCAAGACTTGACCTGCTTACTCAAGAAATCTAATTAACTTATAAAATTATATTAACAACTCCTGAGATTTATTTTATCTTGCATTTACCCCTCCATAAGCAGAAAGCATTTCAACTTTTCACGCATAATATTTTTGGTAATATCTCGTCCTGATTGATATATTTCCTCTGAATTGTTTGTTTACGCATTACAGGAATACTGCAAAAACTTTTTACCCCGTGAGCATTTTCTTTGAAATCCTGAGTCAGTTTGGTGAGGTTCAGTCTGATGTAAGTTTCTAAATGGTTATAAAATACCCATAGTGATGATGACTATGGATTCGCATTCTTTCACAATTTATTTTTAAAGTTATCTGATAATGATTCTTAAAGTTAAGTACCTGACTGGTATTATGTTGTTGGGATAGATGAAAATCCAGTTTCTGTCTACTCGTATCTACTGCAAGCATCTACTTTCAAAATTGGGCAGCAAATTGTGTATTTGGCATTTTAGAACTTTTTTTTGTACTTTGTTATTTCCTCGGCCTTGTATAGAATATTGCTTATCAACATTCTTTCACTTTGGATTAAAAATTATATGAAGACTGGTAAATTATTTCGTGTATGGGATAATGTTCATGCTCCATGAGTTTGTTTTTTTTGTTTGATTTTTTTTTGGTATTATTCTGATGTACGAAGAATCATTACTTTACCTCCTATTTTATGGCCTACTTTGTAATTTTTAAATATTTCTGATAATGCTTTCTCATGGAGATCGTCCGATTTCTTGTGCCTCGTGGCTATTGTGATCTGTATTTTTATTGCAAACTTGAATTTCATGTTTGTAGTTAACTTGCCTTGTCCTGTTGCATTTTCCAAGAACTAGAATCAGTATGAGCTCTATAAGGGTCACTGGATTAATTGTAAGTTTAGACATATATAATTTATGTTTCTGCTTGATTGCGGCTATAGTACTATTTGGTGAAATTTGTATGCATGCGATGAAGTTAAAAAGCTTCTATTGATATAAACCTCTGAGATAGTTGAAGATTGATGTTGTGTTTCTACTGAAATGGCCATGTGAAAGTTATAAAAAATCTGAAATAATTGTAACATATCACTGGCCTTTATGTCAGTCGGAACACGTATATTCATGTTGGAGTTGCAGCTGGATGCTCACTAATCCTGTTCATATTGTATATTCTTTACTCTGATTGCAGTTGTGTGTTTATTATTGTCTGTTTCATTTGACGGTTTATCTATTTTGCATTGCAGGTTTGCTTTTACCGGTACATGCGATTTTTTCCTCTGGAAGGTTTCTCTATCAGGTCATAATTTTGATTTTTTTTAATAATAACAATTCAGGATTTTTAATTTTAAAAAATATCTGATTATGATAGTTTTTCTTTTCTTTTCTTGACAATGTAAATAGATACCGGCGCTAAAAGTCAAAGATGTGGTGAAATACATGAATTTGCGTGCCTCGAAAGCCGATGTTTTTAGAGGGCAGTGCGCACTTTCTGAAGATAAGGTTAGTTATTATTATTATTGCTCTTTTGTATCTTTCTTGCTTATTTTTAAACAACGCAAGTGGAAATTCCACGCAATTCATCGTTTTCTCCTTATTGATGTTGAGTGATCTTTCATTAAGTTTTTGTTGCATTTTTCACAAATGGAAAATTGATTTAGTTGTTCCACATCTAGGTTGAAGCTGTTGTTTTGTATTGTGGAACCAAAACTGTGTTAAGAATCCACTTGAGGTATCTTATTATAACTTATCCCAGATTCTTTAAAAGGCGACAAAATCCTTTTTAGGTAAATCAGTTTGCTAATTTAATTGGTTACAGGGCGATCTGCGTGTTATCAACCTAATTATGTTATCTATGTTCCTTTAGTGTATGAGACGCTTTACAAGTAAATATTGTTTGAAATTTGAGACGTGCTTACAAATTCTTCTTATTCATCCTTTTTGGCCTTTTCAGTTCATTGATTAATTTATTTTTTTTACGGCAGTGGGATACAGAAACAGATTAGTACGAGTTCGGCTGCTCGTAAACTTTTTGCTCTCCTATTCTTAAAGATCAGTTTAGCATACATGGAGGCCAAAAGAATTTATGAGGTTGAACTTGACTCTTTTTTTTAATTTATTTTAGGTGTGCAGATGTTTTTCTCTGAGCATTAAAGTAATTGTTGTCGATCGTTTCTCAAAAATTGTTCACTTTATTCCTTGTAAAGACACTACCAACGCTATCCATGTGCTCGATTATTTTGAGAAAATTTACCAACTTATAATTATTCCTTGTAAAAGTTCATTTGAGATTTAGTTGAGCGCAGTATAATTATTTGTTTTAATGTTTAATTCATTTTTTTAATTAAGTTGTTCATTGTTGGTAGGAGTCTAGGTTACAAAAGTTTTATTATATATTATTTATTAGGTAGGATGATATAAATGAACGGGTAACCATTTTTTTAAACATACAACCACATCGGTTCTCAAGAAACTGATGTCATATGTTAACATCGGTTTTCAAAAAAAATGACGTGAAAAGTCATAGAATCCACATCGGTTTCACTAAAAATGACTGAAAATTCAGAGAATCCACGTCAGTTTACAAAACCGACGTGACTTTCCACATCGGTGGTTTAGACGTCGGTTGCAAAACCGACGTTAAATGGTGAAAAAAAACGACGTGGAAAGGCTATTTTGTAGTAGTGTGAATCTACCCAAACTAAGTTGTTGTTAATTGTGTTTTCGAGAACGTGATTGTGACATAAATGAAATGGTGCTGTCAATTTACATTGTGAGTATGTTGAATCTACCCAATCTGCCTGGTTGGTTATGTTATTTTTTATTAGAATAATTTTGTATTACAAACAAGGTATCTGGTTATGTTTGGCCGGTCATTTGAAATCATGATTATTTGACCCAATCTAGTGATTGGTTCATCTGTATTATTTTGGGAGACCTGACAGTGACTGAAAGTGAGGATGTGTGTTTGATTTTGTGGGTATGATGAACGTACCCCACCCCCTAAAATCGTTATGCTTTTAGGGGAATAAGGTTGTAATAGAAACATTTGACATGTGTGGCAGTATGCGTGGGGTGTCTTGAATCAATCTTAACATTGTTGTTATGTCCGATAGGGAGACATGATTATCTCAGAATTGGATCTGACTATTGATTATATTTGTTTGTTATCTCTGCCCAACGAGGTATGTGCATGTAGCTCTGCTAAAGGATTATTGCATCTTGATTTTTAATTGGGGATAATTCAAATGTAAACGACAATTTCCTTATAGGCTACACAACCACATATTACTTACCCAGATTATATACGGAACAAATCATGTTGATCTTAGGGTTTGTGTTTTAGATTAGTGTTTTATTCAATGTGGCTGTGTGAGCAGTAACTAATATTGACTTTATCTTGTTTTTCTAAATCACCATTCAGCAAAAAGAAGACAATACGAGACATGGAGTTTAATGAGGATGACATTGAGGTGGCCCTGATCATTGAAAACACTTTAAAACTGATAAAGATTTTTCTGATGCTTGTGTATTTATATCAAAAAAAAATTGTTGCGACCCACCGTAAGCATCGTAGATCCCTTGACAACGTACGTGAACCACTCCTTGACAGACTACCACTTCAGATTTCACACTTACGCAGACTCATAGACATAAGTGACAGGACCTGTATCGAACAACTTCGGATGGATAGGAATGCGTTCGGTAATTTGTGTTATCTATTAGAGAATGTCGGGGTTCTACTGCCCTCTCATGATATACTAGTTAGCGAACAAGTCGCTTTATTTCTGTCTGTACTAGCTCATGATCAAAAAAATCGTGTTGTCAAACATGCCTTTTTAAGGTCCGGACAGACTATTAGCAAGCACTTTCACCTTTTCATGTATACAGTTTTAAGGTTGCATCTGATACTAGCCGTTACCCCCAAGAGATTGATGAAAGTTACACCGATGTAAATTGGAAATGGTTTAAGGTATTTTCCATCTACAACAACAAACTTAGTCAAACCCTCAATCCCAAAACAAATATATTATTCATAACACCTATTTTTTCCTTTTTTATCTTTTTTTTTTGTTCTGACTAAATACGTAGGGTTGTTTAGGTGCATTGGACGGAACATATGTTCACGTTCAGGTGCCTTTTAGGCATAAACCACATTATCGAAATTGCAAAGGCGACATGTCTGTTAATGTTCTAGGTGTCTGTGACCAAAATATGAATTACATATTCATTCTCACCGGTTGGGGAGGATCAGCCGCTGACAGTCATGTGTTACGGGATGCAATCACTAGGCGAAATGGTTTAAAACACTCAATGGTAAATAAACCATAACCATCTCATATATTTGAATGTCGTTAAACTCTAATACATATACTTCATATCATACGATTTAAAATAAAGCTGCATATTAACCGATATTTCAAATGATTCCAAGACAATATTATTTGTGTGACTGTGGTTACACGAATGGTCCAAATTTTCTTGCACCATATAGGGGCATTAGGTATCATTTAGATGAGTGGGGTAGTGGTGCTGAGGGCCCTCAGAACTATAAAGAACTCTACAACTTACGTCATTCAAAGGCTTGCAATTCTATTGAGAGGTCCTTCGGCATACTGAAGAAGAGATGGACTGTCCTAAGGAGTCCAGCATTTTACAACATTGCAACCCAGAATCGAGTGATTATGGCATGTTGTTTACTCCATAATTTCATTAGTACCACTATGGCCATAGACCCAATCGAGTTCCTTGTCGAGGTGTCAGAAACTGGTGGTACAAATGTAGATGCGAACCCCGAAGATTACGTTGACCAAGTTCAAACGTCGGAAGAGTGGACAAACTGGAGAGATACGTTTGCGGCGGCCATCTATGAGGAGTGGAGGGGTGTATCTTAGCTCGGAGAGAGCATTTAAAATAGATCAAAAATATAATGTCCATTTAGTGATTTTTATTCTAGATAAATGATTTATTGTTTGAAATGATACAAGCAGCTGTAAACTTGGTATGTGTACGAAGCTCTCGTACAAAAACATATACATTTACTTATGGTAGTGTCGAGGTCTGATCCTCTTCTTATTCATACTTTAATCTAGACATTTGGTTGTAATACACTGAAGATGATTGAGTAGTCGTAGACACTGCTTAGGGATCACGAATGGTTCGCGACATTTATTCTTGAAACAATATAATTATGAATTTTTAATAGTATTTGATGATGTGGATTAGTGATGATGTTGGTTGCATTTACGCTTGATCATTTGATGGGAGCCCCTATCATGGATGGATAATATCACCATTTTAGATAATCTAGTGCAGGGATGGAGTCATCGAGAAACTTCGCGAAACCTTCGTCGGGTCGCCCTAGTCGACGGACATGGTCCGTTGAGGAAATGATCCTGGTGCAAGGGCTGAAAGACCTTGTCCTACGTGGATGGAAAGAAAATAATGGTTTCAAGTCGGGGTATGCGTTCATGCTCAAGAAGCATATGGCTCAACATTTCCCTGGTACCAACATCATAGCCGAGCCCCATATAACCTCAAAGATGCACGTGTGGAAAAAATTATACAGGTCACTAATCCTCATGCAAAGTCGTACGGGGTTTGTATGGAATGATTCAAGTAACACAATCACGATCGAAAGTGAGGACATATGGGCTGAGCACGTGAAGGTCTGAGCATCAATAAGAAAATCTTTTTTAATCCCTGTTTGGTTATTCCATATCCTTTGTCAATTTGCTTTCTAAAATGTTCATTACGTTTTGCAGTTTGATCCCAACTCCAAGTCAATGAGGTACAAGACGTGGCCATTCTTCAAGGATTGGATTGATATATTCGGGAAGGATAGGGCGACGGGAGAGTATCCACAGGGATTCGCGGATGCGGAGAACGAAGAAGCTACGGAACAACAACCTAATGAAGGTTAGATCTGATAACCCATCGTAGTGAGAATCTAGTCCCTTAAACCCTCGAGGTAGGGCTACTCGCAATATCTCCGCTGAGAATGGATGTCCCTTAATTTCTTGGTATCTTATACCTGTGACTTGTTTTATAGGGCTAAGTGCTTCCTGCATATCACGCATCGCTCTTGAGGTAGGTGGCGCGTTATCTTCATCATACTCTGCTCTGCCTCTCCTCTGTCCTAGGTTATCCCCATGTATCATCCCTTCTCTCAACTTCTTGGGTATCTCTACCACCTCATACTCATCATTCGATGATGACGGCCTTCTATAGGCGCGCCCTATTTTCGTTGCTTATATCTGCTCGGTCCTCCATGTATTTTTTCCATCATTCTTTTCCTCTAGGCTGGCAATCAAAATTATCTGTAAAATTAAGTGGCAATCAAAATATATTATAACTTTGTAAACATAAAATTATTGTAGGCACGAGATCCTTTGAACAATGTAAATGACGATTATATGAGGTCAATTGCGTATGGTCCATCACGTGTTGTGAACACCTTCAACGGTTGTAAGATTAATGGATTTAGATTTCACACGCTCTCGTATGGGTCTGAGCGATCAACGTCGAGCACAGGAGTTTGTATAAGAGGAATAAATTATGGGCCAGATTACATGGATTTATTACGGTCGTCTTCTAGAAGTGGTTCAATTGAGAGTATCACGGGCTTCAAACTTCCGGAAGGACGCTCTTGTTCAAATGTGAGTGGTTTGATCCTAACTCCAGCCGGAACGAAAATCCACCCTCAATATAAGCTCGTTGACGTCAATCATAAACGTAAATTCAATCGATACGAGCCATTTGTACTCGCATCCCAAGCGACTCAAGTGCACTACAGTTCGTATCCGAGTTTGAAGCGAGA
>BMAC01000079.1:1002163-1026922 GCA_014905375.1 Phtheirospermum japonicum
TAATTGGTCTGTAAAATTATGTGGAATTATTATTATTTTTATTAGATTTTTGTGGTTCTGTTTTATATTTGTATTATTTTTTATTATTTTTAATTTAATTATTAATTAATATATTAGAAATTTTAAAGAAAATAATAGCAAATTTTTTTAAAATAGCCGCCAGGAATGCTGGCGGCCTACCCGCCAGTAAATACTGACGGGCGGACCCGCCAGTAATGCTGACGACTTAGCCGCCAGGAAAGTATCAGACATTCCTGGCGGGCACAACCCGACAGGAATACTGGCGGGCTTTTTCTGGCGGCATAAGCCGTCAAGGAAATCGTCGGCATTCCTGGCGGGCATAATTTCCCGTCAGTATACTAGAATCCTGACCGCAAAAATATTGGCGGCCATTATCCGTCAGGAGGCCGTCAGTATTTCATATATTGACGGAATCCTGACGGATTTGGCCGTCAGTATCGCCGGGTTTTTTTGTAGTGAAGGGATGGTAAAAGTCGTGTCCCCCAATATAGGGTTTCCATCTCCTACCCTTTACTTTCATAATAAACCACCACCTCAAAATTATAATTTTACTTTTGCTAAATTAACATAAATTTTAGGACTTATCATTTTTGTTAAGGTTACCATAAACTAAGAACATTTTCCATATTATCAACCCGTCAAGACCCATTAACCATTACCATATTAGTTCGTCGGGGCCCGTTGACCATATTCATTTCATTTTACGCGTATAAAAGCTTTCCTCCCTTTAACCGATCTGATTTAATAACATTGTCAACACTTGAAGCTTATAAAAAGCTCTACAACTCTTTCAAAGAGGTTGTTCCTCTTATTTTATCAACCTAATTTGACATACATAGTGATTTGAATAATTAATGTCGTATCATAGTATTAATATATAGGCCGGATGATGGTGATTGGAAAATATTCAAAATCAAGTTTCTAGGTTTGCGAAACTTGAAAAAGTACATATAATGATGTATTCATTTTCCTTGTTTGGAGTGTATCCTTGCAAATGATGATTTCTTATATTGGAACAACTTCTGCACTTGTGTAAGGCTGTAAGTTAGAGCATTTTTAGTATCCACAGGCCCACACGTACCCATTTTGATAATGTGTATTACCCCCAACTTATGAACGTTATGACAGAAAAACAAAATTTAAAAAAAAAATGCATATTGTCATATGTAGCATGTTTTATATGAACAGAACATGGTGTTAGCTAGATCTGCAAATAAAATTAGACGGATTCAAATTTCATGCTCAAAATTTTGTTCCATTTTTATGTTTATTTCAATGACGGATATTATTTATCCACACAAGTGGAAGGAGTTTTAAAAAAATTGGAAAATATATATATATATATATATAGATCCAATTAGATTGAACACTCTACCATGGCTGGTTAGATAGTTGGTTTGTGTTGTGTAAATTACGAGCTATAGATAACGTACATCAAAATATTGCACGATATTCTATCATAAAAATGGACGAATTTAATGCAAAGTTGGTGGGTGTAAGTGGAGATAAATTTTTGTGGAGGCCCCCTACAAAGTAACACTGGATGATAATAGTTTCTCTAGGTACGAAAATATCCAGTCCAGAGTTATGACATGTACGAATGTGATAAAATTGGGGTCATGCTCTTTAATTTCATAAAATTTATGTCGTCTATGTATGTAGGAGAACAGTGAAAGATGACCATGAAAATGCAGCTAGCGAACATAAAATCAAAGGCGAAATTAAATTTTTGCTACTATTTATTAATTATATATATTTTCTCTATTTAAATTAATATTAATCATACTTATCTTCTTCTTCTTTTTTCTCAAAAATTAAATTGTAAAAAAAAGGCCTCAAAATAAAATTGAATCCGTAAAATGAAAATCTTGTTTAAATATTACTATCTGATTTTGACGTAATAATAATTAAGTTTAACTACAATTGTTTAATGGCAACGCAAGCCAGAAAAAAGGGTTCTATATTTGTAAGTTTGATGCTTTATTAAGTATGAAATTTAATTCTAAGGCAGAGGAAAATGTCGGTAGGCGATGCAGTGCAATTGATAAATAAAATAGAGAACAGGGACTTACAGCATGCTTGCATGCATGCATGCATGATTATAGGAATTTATAGGACCTACTTGGATTTTTCATCTGACCACTTTTACTGTTGATGAGAATCTGGTTAGCCTCTCACATTGATTTTCAATTGAAATTTATAGCCATTAAATTGAGATACGGGGGAAAACATAATTCCCCACCAAATCGATAGATATTTTTCTTTCTTAATTTTTCGTGCTTTGTGATTAAGTTACCTCAAAATATATACCAATTATCAGACTTAATAACATGGAACGATCAATTATCAGACATAAAAATAATCATGTTTAATGGTAATAATTTCTAATAAATCTATAATGCCGCACTTCAATTTTTTTTTATTTTTTTTTAAGACTTAACTTTGCGTGCGTTAGCACAATTAGTCCAATTCCACGACTACGATAGAACGATTAATGGTCCAGGGATACAATAAGGACCACAATTGACATCAATTAGTTCCTTAAAAGAAAAGCCACAAATATAAAGAAACCGTTAATAAATTTGGAAACATTAATGGTGATGTTTCCTTATATCATAATTAATTAAATTCCTTAATCAATTGCAATTGAGATCCTGGCCTCTTTACCACACAAGGTAAATTAATTAGTGTCATTGAGCTGCTTCTATATATGAATATTTCAAATACAACTGATTACTTTCTTGAATATCGGAATAGGTAATTACATTGTAATTTACCACACAAGGTAAATTAATTAATTAAATTCCTTATGTCATAATTAATTAAATTCCTTAATCAATGGACCACACAAGGTTTATAAATTGTTTTCATTGAACTGCTTCTCTATATGAATATTTCAATATACAGCTGATTACTTTCTTGAATATCGGAATAGGTAATTACATTGTAATTTCTATAAATGAATAATAGCATTGTCTATATAGTCTCTTCTCGATAGAAAAACTTCTTACAATATTGTTACGACCAGTTAGAATTTATGATATTTAAAGAGACATCAACAAACTCAAGATAAACAAATGGCAATTAAGATCTTTATAATGAAAACTCAGTTTAGTCATAAAAATAATATATATTAAGAAGCTATTGGCTTGTTTATTGAATGAGACATCTATGAAATTTCATTTACGTATTATTTATAAACATAGCTAATTATAAATTTGTCATGTTGTCCCCAAGTCGAGAATGACCAAAAATAATATTGAAATGAGATTATTAATTTATTGAGATTTTCCTATTTCAAGTCTTATAATGCTCTATATTGTCCTGCAAATTATGATACGACTTTATAAACTTGGATTCAAAATGAACTATAAATACATGGCAAAAGTAAAATATTGAACATTTCTCTTTTAGCCGCATCAACTAATTTTCCCACCAATTTCAACTTGAACTTGAACGCTTGAGCTTTTACTTTTTCCTTTCTAGAAAAAAAAAAGGTTGGGTACTATATACGGTAGTATAATGATGAGAAAAGTTAAAATATTTACCCGGGAAATAACTTTGGCGATAAATGGTGGCAAAGGCAAAAGCAAAGCAAATTTTATTTTTTCCCAATTGAATAATACATAATTTAAATTTTCCCAGTAAGTGTGAGTCCCCACATACACACCACACCATTCATTCGAAAAATACAAAATACATTTTAATAATAATAATAATCTGCATTTATTTGTTTTATCCTACATGTTCCCTACTAACTCGGTTTATATATACACAACAAACCTCACCACTCTCCCCTCTCATTCAATAATCACTACACTACTTTCTCTGCCTCTCTCTGTTCTTCACTTTTATTCCACACAAATTATAATATTTAAAAAAACAAAAAAAGACAGCTACAGAGCTACATCAATGGCTTCATCACCTCCGATTGACAAACTCACCAACGAAATCTTCTCCATTCTCGAAAACAAGTTCCTCTTCGGAAACGACGATCACCATAACACCGCCACCCAAAGCCACCGCGGGAAAGTCAGGATCCTCAGCATCGACGCCGGCGACGGCATCCTCGCCGCCGCCACCCTTCTCCACCTCCAGTCCATCCTCCGCCGCAAGTCCGGCAACCCCTCCGCCCACATCTCCGACTTCTTCGACGTCGTCGCCGGCGCCGGCGCCGGCGGCATCCTCGCCGGCCTCCTCTTCACGCGCGGCAAGGACGGCCACCCCATGCTCTCCGCCGAGGAGTCTCTGAGATTCATCGTCGACAACCGCAGCAAGCTGACCGCCCAGCACCACTCGTCGTCAAGGAGGTGGGGATCGGGCCGGGCCCGGTCGAAGGTCCTGGGCCAAGTGTTCGGCGACTCGACGCTGCGGGACACCGTGAAGGCGGTTCTCATCCCCTGCTACGACCTGAGAAGCGGCGCGCCGTTCCTTTTCTCCCGCGCCGACGCGGTGGAGATGGAGGGCTGCGACTTCGGGATGGCGGGGGTGTGTGGGGCCACGGTGGCGGATCGTGCGGTGGAGTTGCGGTCGACCGACGGGAGGAAGAGGATCGTGGCGGTCGGCGGCGGGGTGAGCAACCCGGCGGCGGCGGCGATTACGCACGTGCTGAATAACAAGCAAGAGTTCCCGCTGTGCAAGGGGGTTGAGGATCTGTTGGTGGTCTCACTGGGAAACGTCGGTGCTGACGTGGACTCGAATCGTGTCACCAACACGTCATTGCTTAAAATCGCTGCCGACGGGGCTGCCGACATGGTAAGAATTAATTACTACTCGTACTACTTAATATTTTTTATAATTAATTAATATTGGTTAGGTAATTAATTAATTATATAATATAGGTTGATCAAGCGGTGTCGATGGCATTTGGGGAATGGAGGAGGAGTAACTACGTTCGGATACAGGGGAATGGAATAGTGGGCGGGAAGAATATTAGATCGGAAAAGGAGATGATTATGAGAATGTTTGGGAAAAATAATATTGTGGATGAAATGTTAGGGCAAAAGAATGTGGAGTCAATATTATTTAAAGGGAAGAAGGTGGGCGAGTACACGAATATGGAGAGAGTGGAGATGTTGGCGGGTGAATTGATCAAAGAGAAGGAGAGGAGAAAGTACAACAGCATGTTGCCCACTGTACTACTCAAGTCTATGTACTCCTCCTCCTCGCCCAGATCATCATCATCCGCCGCCAGCACACCATCAACTCTTTCTTCTTCTACTAGCTAGCTACCTAAAATTTTCATTTTGTTTTATTTTATTTATTTTTTTGAGAGACAATATATATATAGGGAGAGATATATATAGATAGTAATTTGGTTGGTTTGTTGTGTAGTAATTTGGGTGTTGCCACTGGGGATAGGCTGCATGCATGTTTGTTTTGAGATCCCAAGTTGTGCAGAGCTACTGTAATGTAATTTAACACCCCCACCCCCACCGACACTTGATGTGTCCTGTCCGATTTGTTTCCATTATTTTGTGTTTAAACTAAACCCCTCTTTCGGCAGTTTTTTTCTGTTGATTTGTGATTGTACGTACTACCCTTTGAGTCTTGACAAGATATGAACGTATATTGTGATATTAATCCAATAGCCCTTTTGTTCATTTCATCTCGATTCTCTACAACACACAACGTATACTACCCTTTTTTTGTTTGTTTGTTTCACATACTGTTTGCTTTTCATAAAGAGTGGCTACAAACTTCACATTATTTATTTATTATTTCAGTGAGACCCAGAGAATTAATGTTGTATGCTTCTCGAAAATTATATATGTGACAAGTTACAAGCATTCGGCCCCATTCTACTGTGCATTCTGGGAAATAATGATGAGTCATATTTAGACGAAAGTCCGAAACTTTCGCCAAGTTCAATATGTATGGTTCAAGATTGATAATTAAAGTTTCGAAATGACATCTAAATTGCCGTTGGTTTCATATACACCCAAAAATCTACTTTAGAAAATGGGGTGTGTAGGTCACAGAAGAGAACTTGCATTTTAGCAATCCTTTGGTATTTGTATACGATATTCGAATATATAAAACATGGATAATATAGTACAAAACTCGAAAGCTGCAACAAAAATGAAAATATCCCAAAGATTAAAACCAGCTAAGAATGTAAAAGTATGTTATTGTCTCCCATTTTCTTAACTGGTATGTTGCATCATATTTTCAAAGAGAAGATATCATAATTTATTCTTACACATATTAAGAAAAATATGGCTACAATGTCAACGCTCATAAAAAACTCACAATTGATGTATGTAATGTATAATATTTCTTTATTATAATTAGTGCTTAAAACAGTTTAAGGTGGAAATTAATTATATTGCCATTAAGAAAACAAACAGCATGCTTCTCCAAGAAACTCCAAAATAAAGAATTTAAACATAAAATATATTGCTAATTCATCGAAATTTTAGAACACTCTTTGTCCGACAGTAAATTATCATTTTCGTTTGCAAACAAATTATTGAACTGATATTCAAAATTATTCAAAGAGAGAAGTGCCATACAAGTTTGAAAATCCTTTCAAATTCCACCTACTCTTTTATGTCTATTCAACAAAACACCCCTGATTTTTTTAATTTATTTATTTATTTATTTGCAATAACTCGATAAATTTAGTAGGTTATACATAGATTGCATCTGTTCATTCCCAAACAGAACAAACATGAAACAATGCTGGGTTTAGTTTAGGGAAGCCCATAAACAAAGACAAACCTCCTACTTCAACGCAAACCATTCAACAACGTCTTTATAACCACTTTACACCCCCCACCCCCACTCCATTGTTTGTAACACAAGTCCCTCTTTCATGGCAATCACTAGATTCATACTTTACTCCCTCATTCATCTCGCACACATCGCATCATCAGGCATACCAAAGCGCATTGTCGTAAATATTTACAATATTCCCTAGAATCAATCAAATCACCATATTGGAGACCAAGGGTCAATGACAAACACTTAAATCCCATAATAAAAATTTTAATTTTCCTTCTCACTTCTATAGAACAAAGGGGTTTGGCAGCCTCTTCGTTGTTTTCCTAGGGTCTTTATCTTTTTTTTTTTCATTTTACAAACGCGCAATGAGAGAAATTTTCACAGGCTAAAAAACATGGTCTCTTTTATGAGAGAACAATGTGATGGAAATTTGAGCCGAATATCTCAGCTTTCAAAATTTTTTAGCCTATAATCTTCCAGACAAAATACACAAATTATACAACACCTTCAGCAAACTGTACGGCCATAACATATAGACGCAATGTAGAGATTCTTGGACCACTTCTCCTGCATAACAAAAATGAAAGAAAGTAAATAGCCTCGCCCCACTCTAATAAAAAAATGAATAATAATAATAATATTATTTAAAGAAAAGAAAGAGGTTTAGATATATTGTACCTTTACATGGGTACTAGGGAATGCAGATGTGCGAAGAGTCTCTTGAGTCTCATCCATCATCTTTCGTCTAGGTATGCTAAGTATGAAGGCCGCTTGATCAGTAGTGGCAGCCATTGAAGTTATTCTATATCCGCTTTCCCACCGGCGATGTATTCCCTCGCTTGGGTAAAGAAAATCAAGCTCTACAACCTAACAACCAGCCAGGCATCAATCAGTTCAGTGCTTTATCATACAAACAGATTAATACTATATATATATATATATCAAGTTTCAGTTATACCTGTTCAGAGTATCCGGAATTCCTAGACATTACAACACCCCATCGACTGCCAGCTGTTGTCATTGATGTGACATGGAAACCTTCCTTCCACTTTTTATTAATCCACTTGAACGGGAATGATTCACTAACTTTATATGACTGTTGGGTATAAGGAGTTCCTAGGGAATATGCCAGAAAGAAAGGGAAAAAAAAAAGCAATTAGTAATGTCAACACATAAAATAAGAAGTGGGAAAACAGAAACCTCAACCAACCTTTAGACATAACAACTAGTGAACTTCCATTAGCTGCACCAGCTATAGAACTGATGTAATAGTTTTTCTCCCATTGTTCCATGATCCAATCCTGGCCACACCCCAAAAAAGAGTTGTTATTATTAGCAATAGCAAGCATTTCCAGTCAGAACGGATAAACCCACAAAAAATACAACATTAATAAAAAAAATAGTAGCAAGGACAAACAAACCTTGTGAAGAAAAACTGCTGAAAGCTCATACACCTGTGAAGTGAAACCTGTTCCGGCATCCATGATCAAGGCCCAAAGATTTGCTGCAGATGCAACACAGCTAATATACAAGCCATCTTCATTTCCCTTCTCCACGTGTTGGCGTAGTCTTGAGTCTGCCACATTATAGTGGTATCTACAAAAACAAACCCATGCGTACTATAACTAGAGAGAATATGCACAACAGAACATAAGACCCTATTCATGTCAGCTACCAACATTTCAAGTCAATTCAAACGTAACATGATGTCACATAAATAAAATAAAATAAATAAATAAAAAGTTCACTCTCAGTTTGGAGAGGTTGTCAATTTTCATAGATCAAAATTCCATACATTAAGAGGAAACTAATAGAAAGAAACAAAAAAATAAATAAAATAAAATAAAATTGTTCAAGTGGGTTTGAAAGTACAATTTCAGCAGCTAATTTTGAAACAGCAGTGAAAGAACAAAAGAACGACCACCAGAGTTGTTATGCTCGTTATAATAAATGCGTGGATAACAAATCGCATCTGCAGGTTGCGCACCAAATAAGTAATTACAAATAGGCAGTCACCTCTGTTTCATTGGGCGTCGTGCATTATACGCTGAAATCCATTGAGTAGCAGGACTACCGAGTCGTACTTTTTTCTTCGGCTGCTCATCCTCTTCCAGGTTAATGAGCAACCTCCCACGCTTTTGCCCAACCTGTGAAATACGACAGAAAGTTAAAAATATAAAAGTACGACTAAACATACACACACTGACAGATGGGCTTGTTTCTACACAGAACACACCTAATTCAATTGTAGGGACTCTTTGTATTACCTTAAGAGCGCCATCAATTCTTATCGGTCTCAGTGACGTGCATGGTTCGATGAGGCTATCGAAAAGCGATATCAGCTTAGAATAATTTGGCTCCTCATCAAACTTCATATTAGTAACAGCCTCGAGGAACTGTTTGAACGGAGCAGGGCAAAAGCAACACATCAGCTCTGGCGAAGTGGCCATTTTCTTTTTACAGACTAAGAAGCTCTTGTTGTCGCCCTGTCAACAGCAAAAACAAGTCAAACCCAATTGGATATAAGCTCTTGTAAGTTACTAAAGCAATATGATGCCACTTACCTGGTAGCCTTGCCAAGGCAACCTTCCCTTTATGAGAAATATAAGGGTGTATGCTAGCGACTCAAGATCATCTCTTCTACTTCCTGTACGGCCCAAGTGTGCATGCACGCTTGCATACCTTATTGTGCCTCTGCCAATAGACAAACGGAGTTTATTAGTCAAAACTAAGCAAGAATGTGCAAAAATACTTATGAAAACTTCACCAACCTAAATATATCTGGCCTCTGATCATACTCGACATGCTGACCAGATGAAGCATCTTTCCACCTAGAAGCTGCACCCCAAATGTAAATTTAAAAACCAGAGCATGAAAGAGAGAAAAAGGCAGAAGAAGATATAAATACTATGGTGGAGAAATAATTAATTGCATCATACCCAAACCAAGATCAATAAGGTATAGCTTCTTCTCATCGGCTGATCCAGGCAGACCAAGTAAAAAGTTTTCTGGCTTCACATCTCCATGCACAAACCTACATTAGTGACAGCGAGGGACAGCAGTAAACAATAGTGTCTTCAAGTGAAGAAAGCAACTGAAGGCGAATAATATAAAAAAACAAAGATTATGAAAAAACGTGTTTTCAGAAAATCTGAGATTAGATGTAATCGAAATAATATCAAGTAGGTTTTACCCTTTCATATGAAGCTTTTCGAGAATTGAGATAGCCTCCACCGCAATGCAAGCAACCATATTTGGAGACATCCTGTTTTACATGCTCATAATCAAACACGGACACATATAGCAAAAAAGGAAGATTATAATAGTGACTCAAGATGGGGAAAGAAAAAGGAGAATCTTACGATTGGCCCAAAGAATTCCAGACATCCCATAGACTGGGCCCCAGCATATCCATGACCTGGAACAATAATAATTAAAAACAATTTTCTATACTTTTAAACCAAAAAATCAAGATAGCACAGCACACTAACCAGAATGTAAAAGTCTCCTTGGCGGCCCTTGTAATGAACCCATGGGATCCCATAACATCCATTAAGAGTGCTTTTCGTAAAATAAGACAAAACAAACATGTTAACATTTAGGGGGGGGTGGGGGGTGGAAACAAAACATGCTAACATCATTAAATGAAGGACAGCGAACTTACTTGTACACCTGCCACTCATATGGAGGGCCATAATTGCAACCCTTACTATTTCGGTGTTCAAACTTCAAAGCAACCTACATAAAGGTAAATTATCTGCATTAAATTCAGATACTGACAAGATAATATCAGGTAACGGTTCTATTCCTCAATATGACCAACTGCCAATAACACGTGGAAAAAGATACCTCGATTGCATCTGGTCCAGTTCTCTCCGTGCCACCACTTACTCTTCGACCGACATAAACCTGGCCAAATCCGCCCTTACCTAGTTTTCTTTCTGTCTTATACATCGGCGAATTGCCTACTTGTACCTGTAAGGAAAAAAAAAGGAGTTGGTTAATAGATGCTATATCCGAAACCAACCAATAAATAAATAAGGAACTATATTTATGGAGCGTGCAATCATAAAAAAGTTCAAAATTCCCATATACTTTGTTTGGTTAGTGATTTGGAGGTGATTGAGGAAATTTTTGGGGGGAAGGGTAATTGGGAGAAGTTTTTAGGGATTGTGTGTATTAGAATAGAAATGCATTGGGACACCTGAAAGTATTACTTGTTAGGTGATTGGTGGAAGAAACTTCCCCCAAATGCTAACCAAACGAAGCCATAATTTTTTCCAAAAAATAGCAGAATNGATATCCTTTTATTTTGGGAAAAAAATCCATTGTAATAAAAAAAAATGGAAAGAAGACGGATTAATTTCGTGATTGGATTTGAAATGAAAATGGAATGATGAAAGTTACTTGATAAAGAAATGGTAAAATAATGATTGGAGGCTAGTAAAATTTCCCATTTGCATTGGTAAGACATTCTCTAGAGGAAGCTAAAAAAAATTGTATCCATCCTGCCCTAAGAAATTACCCTTTCAGGCACAGGAGCTGTACCCGCGTCCTCTTCAACTCCCATTACTTTATCGCCACTACCACCACCGTCCATCGGGATTTCCTTATCTGCAATGCCCTCTACTCTATTAAAACCTAGTTCACCAGCCCCAACACCAACAGCTTGAGGAAGAGCCTTGCAAGGTGGCTCTGGGTCCAAATCTATCAACCTTACTCCCCTGCCTCTACCAGCTACAGTTGGCCTAGCGGGTGTCGCTGCAGAAGGCCCTTTGGCTACAGCTGCTGCATTGCCTCTCCCTCTTCCCCTCCTTCTGGTTGTTCTATTCTGAGCAGGTGCACCTAAATTATCTTCTTGATTCGCAGGCTGAGTGGCAGGCTGGAGATCACCAAGCCGTTTTGATCTCCTTGCTCCGCTACGCAATTCTGGCATCGTCACCCATGCAAATCACCTTCAGAAAGCCAAAAAAAATAATAATTAAAAGGCGAAAAATCATCAGTCTTAAATTTACCAAGCCCAAATTTCCAGGTTAAACAAAAGAAAACTCGAAATCATAATCTGAAGATAAAAGAAGCTATTTTTGGCAAAACTTACACACAAGTAAGTACATCAACATATTCCTTATATGTATGGCTTCAAAATCAGGATTTTTTTTTTCAGGCAGAAGTAAATGCAGCTCAGTTACACAAACATCAAATGCAAAACAAGGGGGGGAAATCTAAATACAGCCTATAGTTACACATACATGAAATCCTAATTCAGAATGCCAAAAATTGTGCAAAAACAGCGATAAACGAAAATACGCCCACTGAACTTGGAAAATAAATATATAATCCAGTGACAGGCATCTTTACCGCAAGTGGATTCACCGATAATCAAAGAAGTTCAACAGTTTATTGTCATCGACCATTGAATAACAATTAAAAATAATAACAAATAAAAATAAACCAATCAAAGCGGCCACAGATCGTACCTCAGAAACAGCAAAATCAGGAGGATCGGGGATGAAACACAGGGAAATTCCAGTTGATTAACACAATTCGGTCAACCGATCAACAACAGATCTACAGTTGAAACACCCATGACATACTTTAACCTAACAAAAAAAGGTAAATCTGCTTTTATCAATGGAAGAATAATCAAGGAATGTGAAGCTCGAATCAAAAGTTATGGAGTTACGGACGCTGGACCCGGGTGTGGGAATCGAAGAGAAAAAGAAATGAATTAAGGGTAAGATCGGGGAAAAGGAAATGTGTATCGCAACGTATTGTAGCTATAGATTCAATGGCTATCCTGTTTGTTTCTCTCTCTACACAAAACATCTACTGCCTGCCTGCCTCTCCCTACGTACGTTTATAAATATAATATACACATAAATATAATAATATTATATACTATGTGTAGTGTGTGTCTGTGCGTTGAAGATAGTGTGCTGTGTGCGTGTTTTGTAGGTCATTTCTTCTCCTCTCTTTTAATTTTAGATTTACATTTTTTTTTTTTTTTTTTTTTGTCAAATGCTGCCGATTCAGGAGATGGTATATGGACCACAGGTAATCTGCACTCGATTTTTTTATTTGATGAATACATGTATATGTTTTTTTTGTATTTTTTTTTATGAATATGTATGTTATTCTAATAAATTTAGATGTTGGCAAAATGAATTTTCATTCAAGTGTCTAGTAAAAGTGATCGTCGAAAATTCAATTGTTAGATTTATAACGGTGAAAATGAATATGTACGTCGATGAATATATGAAATACATACATATACGTTACACAAATTATGCATATATTTTCAATTCTTTTAATATATTATTAATATATATTCATATTAATCACACATAACATACATATTTATCGTACATAATATTATAATTATAATAATCAAATGTATAGTATAATTTGCTCATTTATACATAATTATAAAAGTTTCAACAACGAGTTTCCAAATCGAACTTAACCTCTAGACAACGAGTTTATTTCTTTGAATATACTTGAAACAAGGACTCGGTTGTGTAATGACGATTATACAAAATAATACTTATCAAAAAAATATGATCCTTTCTTAAACAAATCATATCGAAAAACAGTCAATAAAAACTTTTCATCCCCAATCTTAAAACAAACTATGATAAAAAATTTCATACAGGAATTGGGGATAAATCGAATTCATGGTATCATTCTTTCCCTTTAGGGATAGGAAAATCATGATCGGGATAGCGGCTTCGCATCGCAATGCCTATTGTGTAAATTAATAGTAATCGAAATAATGTCTTTTTATTTATACCAAAAGATGAAAAGAAAATGAAGATATTTTTAGTGGGAAATGTATCGGTATCATCAAACTAGAGTTATAAAGAGAGAAAGAAAATTATAGAATTTCCCACATTACAATATTTCATATTACTATTACTTGAATAGTAATATTAAAATTGGAATCCAATCACCTTACGTTAACAAATTCAATCCCAAACCCAAAAATTAAATGAAAATACATACACAAGCAACCAACATCTTTAAAACAAATATTCAAAATCTACAAGAAAATGCTAGGAATTGAATATCGAAATTACCCAAATAAATTCTTCAAATCTTAATCTCCGAAAGAGACTAAGGAGCTACCAACGAGATGGTTTCTCGATACCCAAGTTATCATGGTCTTCAAATTAATAACGAAATGTAAATTATCAAATGGGGAATAGGGATGAATCAAGTGTTTGAAAATGAGTTTTCTAGGTCATAAATAGGTAAGTCTGCAGATCCCCTCGCAATTGGGAAGTGTTGTCTCCTTAATTGTGTGAGTTGAGGAGGACACCATGGTAATTTTATTTAGAAATGACGATCGTTGATCGATGGTTGACTTACGTCAATCGACTATATCAGTGTCATCGATACTGCATCGATGACTATTATCGATCAACGATGGAGAGAAGTTCTCGGCTGGTCGATCGAGTTAGGCTATCGAAGCAGGGGCAGACGCACGTGGATATCGCATCGACGTGGTGCGTCGATTGACAGTAGTGGGTATTTCTCAATAGGTCGATCGACTTAGGCTTTCAATGTAGGCGAGAGATGTGCATCGGTGATGCATCGATTGCAAGTCAATAGACATGCATGTTTCGCGAACCATTGTTAAGTTTTCGTCGATCCGAACTGGTCGTAACTCTTGGGGACGCGCTTGGCTCCGCTCGGATGACTAAAAAGACAAGAAAACCAAACTAGAATACATATTTACAAAAGTTATGAGAAAGAGTACTAAACTGAATAAAAATCGACACGAGCTACATAAAAGATAAAGAAAGAAAAACGAGAGAAAACACGACCTAAAATCCACTACAACATACAAAACAAGATGCAAAACTAAACAAAAATCACATACAAATATGTACGAATCAATATGCTAATTTGTGTTTTTGCTATATGATGCATGTTTTGACATAATTGTATTTGTTTGGATTAATGGCCCTTTTATGATACACACCCTATTTGTTAATGATGTTGACACATGGCTTATGTGTCAACTTTTGGTGCATTCAAATTACAAGTGTCACTTTTTGGTGTATTAAAAATCTGATGTGGCATCCTCACATCATTTTTCTTTAAAAGCTTCCATTTTGGTAAATTCCTTGATATAAAATAATATTTTTTTTCATTTGTCTTAACATCACATTTTGAAGGGTTAGAACTCCTACCAGCCGCTGCCCCCCTCTCTCTTGCCTTTCTTCTTCATTGTTTTTTATCAGATGAACTGCAATTAAAATTATCCGTCTGTCTTAATAAAATTCACCCCGATTCCCGATTTCCTCCGTCGATGACAACAAGTTTTGTTAAGCATGTGAAAATCCCAGTTGGGAAATCTCGACGGGATTCGGGGCACCCTAATTCCAGATCGTTATTTTCTTCTCCAAACTGAGATAAGTATTCAGTTTAGTTTCCAATCTTTTATGAAGAACATATATCAATCAATCAGTATTTTAATCAGTGTTCTAATTTCTATTTGGATCTGGACTCTGGAAGGTGATTTTTCCTTTTTAAATACAAATAACTCAAACATGAACAAAGATCGATAAACTATTTTTGGATCTGGACTTAGGTTAGTTTATATCGCTTGATGATGTAGTATTTCTTGATGGGAGATTATTATGAAATTTGAGTTGATTTAGTGTCATGTTTGATTTTTTTGTTGCAATATGGTGATTAATACAAAGTGCTATAATATAAAAAGGAATTAAAATGCTTAATTCTAGATTTTGACATAAGCTGGTTGATCTTTGAATAAATAAGGTTGACTTATTAATTAGTATTGGTGTTTTTTTTATAATAATTATAGCAGTAGATATTATATTTCTTAAGAAGAACCCATATTTGAGATAGTTGGTTATCAACCTTGCTTTTCAACCCAGCGTATTTCTTAAGAAGAACTCAATATTTTTTGTTGTTTTTTTAAAACCCAATGGTTTAATACTCAGGAGATGCTTGGTGAATTTGTTAGGAATGAGTTTGATTGTGGAGGTTAATGGGTTTGATAACCCCCTCCTGTGGGAGGTATGGCTCAATACCAAAAACTGGTCAATCAAACCAATATTGTTTTAGTTACCAAGCATCACTTTAATTCCCTTTCCCATTCCCCACTCCCCAAACCCACCAACCAAAGCATCCCCTCAATGGATTAGTGGATGCATAAATATGTTAGTGGATGGACTTCTTAAGAGTTCCAAGAAAACCCCAATATTTGTACATTCGTGGATGTATAAATATGTTATCTTTAATTGGTCTGTAAAATTATGTGGAATTATTATTATTTTTATTAGATTTTTGTGGTTCTGTTTTATATTTGTATTATTTTTTATTATTTTTAATTATGTTCTTAGGCATACTTGATGCAGCCCTTAAAGTGTTTAATAAATGGCCTGAGCAAAGTTTTTTTTTTTTTTTCCATTTTTTCTTTTCATGGTTGTTAATTGATTTGAAACAATATATTCTTTTAGTGTATAATCTAATTTTATTTCTCGGATTGTTAGTTACTGATACGATTATTTCTTTTGGTGCATAATTTGATTTTTATGTTTTTTGTATAATTTTGTGGTTTTGGTCCTATGTAAATTTAGTTATTTAGTTGTTTGTTGCGGCATATGACGTAGTTACGATCAAATTCAGAGGCACAATTGCGGTAAGCAACTTTGACATAGCGTGCCATGACGTGGACCGAATTATAGAAAGCAATGGCTCTCTATCCACGGAGATGGCGAGGCGTAATAATAACTGGGTCATCTGTTAATGCTTCATCATGACATTTCATGAAATTTTTATTGAGAATTTTGCATTTCAAGCTTCAACGTCATCCCTGGATATATCTTAAAACAAAATACCATTTCTTATATCGTTAATTTTAATTAATTTACTATGCAATCCCTGGTGCCAATAACTATTGAGCTTCCTGAGATGGAATTCATTTCTCCGGTGCTTAATTTGAATTGATTTCCCATGCAGTCCCTGCTGCCAACTCTTGATGGTAGATATATTCCGTACAGTGTGTACGAAATCTCTTTGAGGTTTCAAGAAAGTCTGTTCCTCGTAAACTGGTGGGCCGTGGGGCTTATGGCATTGTTTGATAATGATCGAGTTTTGTTTTTTATTTTTTCTACTTGCTGTTATTTATTTGTTATAATTTTTTTCTAATCATTTCTTATTTTGGAATTATTGCTGGTACCTGATTGTGAAGAACGTTCCCTCTCTAGATGCGGCGATGAGCTCTTGAGATTGTTCTCTGCTTATGGCCAAGTTGAAGAGTAAGTGATTTCATATTTATATTTAACATTTTTCAAAGCAATCTTCTTGGGGTTGGTTTGTGATATTATTATGTGCGATTTAAAATAAAATTAGAATGGTGTTGCTAAGTTTGGTTTTTGATGTAAGCCGATGGAGACTGTGAGGCATATTTGGATCAAGTCTCAAATTAAACAATAATGCCAGGTGATTTTATTCTTCCTGCTCGCTATTTTGCCTTCCTTGAATAAATCATTATTTTTATAGGCAAACAAGAAACTTGCATTTCATGTCGTTATTCAATAATTTAATTTAATTTAATTTATTTTATTTTATTTTATTTCATTTTTAACTATTTACTTCATGAATGATAAAGTGTGCATATCATATTTATGTGAAAAAGAAAATAATTACCATCATTTTGTTAATTTTTATAAAGATGTTCGTGTTCACTTATTTACGTGCATCCATTTATAGACATGTTTCTGAAATCATTGAGGATTGAACCTAAGTGTTGTTTTTTTCCGATAGGTTTGCTAAAAGGAAGATAGATGATCATGAGTCTATTTTCTACGAAATCGACTACATATATCATATGCACCTAAATACGAGAGCCTCTCTGATACGATTGAGAAGCTAGGTTTTAGCACGACTAAACCGTAAGTCCACGTTCCTTTGTGGTTTAGTCTGATTATACTGATCCTAACAATCTTTTGAAGTTACAAATATCATTGGGGTCATTTGTAATTTCCAATGATGATTATTATTTTTTATTTTTTTTGGTAATTAGAATAAACTTAAGGGTAATTTTTTAATTTTCCCTTTAAGAAATTTACATCATAATGTGCATTCAAAAATCTGGCTGTAATAAATTTATTTCATCTAGGAAATCTAAAGGGTATTCAAAATCTACTAGCAAGCCTTCGCAGTGTCTACTGCGTTGGTGAAAGAAAATATATTTCACCCGACAACTACTTCAGTTCCAAGGTAAAATTTTATAGAATTACGTTCACATTTGAATAAATTTTTTTAAGCAATTTCTTATTGTTGTTACCTTAGGAAATTGCCTTTTTTTTCGTTTTGCAGACAGTTGAGTGAGCCACTAGTTGCATCATCCAATGAGGTTTGTAAATGACTGTTGTTTTGAGTTGTAATATTCTCCTTTGTTGAATATAATTTTATTGGAGAGAGAGGCTGCCTGGAAATGCGGGTCTATATTGTAATTTTTTTGAGGTTCGTTAAATTATATGCACTCTACACAAGGAATATTCTCTAATTTTATTTATAGTTGTAAATCAAAAATGTATTGTTGTTTCTGGAATAGCACTGTTGATTCCTTTCGTGCTCCAAATATACTTGATAGATTAAAAAGGATAAACATTATGAAATTTTACTGACTCCAATCCCTGAAATATCTTCAAACATTCGATTTCTCTCAGTTATTACAAATTAATGTCATACATGTTACCCTTCATCACAGATGTTGTTTTATTTCCTGGTGATTACTTTCATGGGGGCAACAGGCTGTCAGATAACGAGTAATTTATCTGCACTATATTTGTGGTATTCGCGATTCTAGAATTCTTTATTTTTTCTGATATTGATCTATAGAGCTTTTAAATTATTTGGTAGAAACAAGTTTGCGAATCATAATGATGCATGCTACTAATGGTTGTATTAGATCAGAGAATAACAAACATAAATATATTAAATTTTCCTTTTGGGGTTTTATCTTATTTCTCACTCACAGGGCTATTTTGCAGGTTATTTTCAAGAGATTTTCTGAAGGAAAAAATGGTGGTCTGAAAGAGTTTTCAAAATGATCGATGAAAAACATTGCGGAACCATAACTTTTGATGAACTCAAAGTGGGTTTAAGACGAGCCGCTTCTTCTTTTGTTTTCTTTTTTGTTTTCTCATGTTATTGGATTGCAAGTTTTATAATTATTTTTTTTCAATTTTTTGAGTTATAATTCTTTTTTAATATGCAAGTTATAATTTATATTTTTTATGGAATTTGCAGGTCCTCGGACAAGAATTATGGCCATTCGTCAAATCCTTAGATTGTGATTATCCTTTAAGGGCACGTTTGGGAACTATGATAGATATGATAAATAGTGAGGATTGTACTCTATGATTATTTTAGTGTTGTTATTTCTTATTTGAGAAAGTATATTAAATTTATTAGATTGACTTTTAGTAATGTTTGAAAATGTTGATAAGATGGGATAGTAATTGTAAAAGACCAAATGGCCTCATATATAAATGGTCATTCCAACGGATTATTGTATCATACTTAGTTTATTGGGTTTTTTATCGGTCAAACTTCTTAGATATTAGTAATTCACTTTACTAATTTAATATATTTTTTTGATATATTTTATGTTTTTATGCATTTCTTATATATGCCCGCGTAAACGTGGGTATTCAAACTAGTTATTTTATAAATATCTTGACAATAATTTTGAGGTCGAAGAAATAATAAAGGAAGTGTAAAAAAATAGTTTTTATAAACATAAACATTATTTTTGAGATTGTTTGACAAGAAATATCAACTCACATAGTTTGAGGTTTCCTACAAACAAGGGCGGAGGCACATGTAACCTCACCCGGGCTGCAGCCGGGTAACCCAATTGTTTTGCTTGTTAGTTATATCATTTTTCATTTATAAATCCCAGCCCAATTAGCAATAGCCCGGGCCTGCTCACCAAAAAAAAAAAAAAAAAAAAAAAAAAAAAAAAAGGAAAAAGTGAAAACAACTAGCCCACCAAAATTTATCAAACCCAACTAAATAAAGAAGGCTTTAATTATACCTAACCTAATTATTAGAAGGTTTTTTTTTTAAGATAGCTAAAACAAAATTGTCTATGAATATGGTCTTCGTAGGTAATTGTGAAAAATAATAATAATGATTCCAACAAAACATTAAAGATGATGAAGTTGCCGAATCGCCGGAACCCGCTTTCTGTCCGTCCAGTTTATGGTAAATCCACCACGGGTAACCTTTAAAACTCATTATTTCATATCCTAAATTCTAATTCCAAAATTGTAATTTAATAATTTTAATTGTGTTTTCTTTATTAACATATGTACAATCTAATCTCTACTTTAATAAAATATCCACTTTTAAGTAGGTTAATTGAATCTCCATGAAGAACACAGAAGAATAATTTTCTTAAGCCAAGAATGGGTGATCATGCATTATATCTTATTTATGATTTTAATTGCTATGTGTTATTTTATTTTCTCAATATAAAAAAAAGATTGTATACCCATCGGAGCAAACCGTTAGGTAGTGCCCAACTTTTAGGATCTTAGTTTTTTGTTTTAGTTTTTATTTAGTTTATCATATTGGGGATATCTATTTTTATAGGGTTTGTTTTTAGGAGTTTTACGTGTCTTTAGGATTTTAGTTTTTTTGTTTTGTTTTGTTTTTATCTCATTATGTTTTTGGATTACTTTTTTTAGTTTTTTTTAGAAAGTTTAGTTGTTTTAGGGTTTTTATTTTGTTTTTTTACTCCTTTTTATTTTAAAATTTAGGTTTAGTACCTGTGAATAGTTAGGGTGCCTGTAAAAAGAATTCAGCCCGAATACATTTATAATCCTGGCTCCGCCAATGCCTACAAAAAAGTATAAAAATATAGTTTTATGTGTACATGTTTCTGGAAGTCTGAATTATGTGTTTTTGTGTTTTTCACTTCTCATACTTGTCGCATAATTGATTAAATACTGATGTTATTTTATGTACTAGTTTATTTTTAAAATTATATATTAAGGAAAGATATCAACACTCGGACTTGGTGCATATAAAGGGAAATAATATTTAATACCTTTGATGTTGTCATCGTTGACAATCTCCCTTAGTAAGGACTCGGGTAATAATTCAATCGTTCACTCCCATCAATTTACTCATTTTACTTATCCCCGTGACTACTATTGATTCTTTGTGCTATTTTACAAACTTATTTTCAAACATGTTCATCGATTGTAGCTTGTTCATGGTTTCATTAGAAGAGTATTTAATTTCCAACACCTTCCGGTAGAAGAACTCCACATAAAACGTCTAATCTCATTGTTGTGGGAGCATGCTAAGAATAAACTGGACATTTGACTATGAGAATGAGGATGAATCCCCTGGCGTATTATAAAACGGTTTGCAGAAAGAAATTTTCAAATATAGTTTTTAGTAAAATCCCTATTGGTTTACATTTATGGAACGATGGATGTCGGTTGTCATCATATCCACCTAACGTTATGTGCATCTTCCTATTTTTATTCCAGTGTGAATATTTTGTGGTCTTTTAATTCATCTAAGTTTTTGTTGCACTATATCCAATGTATCTTATATATATATATAGGATTAGGTTCAAATGAGAACCATGTCATTATATGCGAACCTAGGGACTGATCTACACCATTGATTAAATGAGATCAATGGTCAACATTAAAAGGTAGTTTTGACTATAATTCAAGCAGGCTGAGGTTAAATTTGTCTTTTTAAAATCTGTGCAATTAATACATCCTATAATAACGCATAATAATATATATATATATATATTCCTTTTGTACAATAAGAAATTACTCAATCTTAATCACGCAGATCACCATTATCGTCGTTTCCATAAACATATATCCCATAATTTTTTTTATCGTTCCATAAACACACGCATTCCCAAAAAACAAAAAATGGCACCCACCAAAGGAGAGAAGAATCCCGTGAGAAGAAGCCGGCCGCTGAGAAATCGCAAGCGGAGAAGAAGCCCAAGGCCGGAAAGAAGCTGCCGAAGAAAGGTGGTGCCACCGCCTCTGGTGATACGAAGAAGAGGAGGACGAAGAAGAGCGTGGAGACATACAAGATCTACATCTTCTTGCGCGATACAACAAGAAGCCGACCATCACTTATCGCGAGATCCAGACCGCGCGTCAGGCTTGTCTTGCCCGGCGAGTTGGCCAAGCACGCCGTTTCCGAAGGGACCAAGGCGGTTACAAGATTCACGAGCTCTTGAAAGGGGAAATCCTAGGGTTTRYTTTCTTTTTCCCTAAATTTTATGAGTTGAATAAGTTTTCGATTAGGGTAACTGAGTACCTTCTGTTTATATAAAAGGTTTTTTTTAAGACTAGTTGGGATTTGCTGGCCAATTACTAATAATAAATGAAACTCTCTGAATTTGTGCCCCCTTTTGATTTTCTTGTTATTGTGCTCATTGTTAACAGTTTCATAATATGCCAACTTATTTTCATTGCATATGTCAACAAATGGTGTTTGAATATGTGATGTCGAATTGAACTTCCATTGAAATGTATAATGTTTTCCTGAATTTGTGCATATCAATTTGTTTTGTGTTCTTACTTAAATTTTGCTTTAACAAAACCGTCTCATTTCCTAATTCTTGTACCAACTTCCTTCATCATGAAAATAGTTGTTTGTTTTATTGAACCCTATCTAATAGGAAGCCGTATCATATTTGTCGAGGCACAATTTTTCTACGTATGTATGATGCTTATGAATTTTACATTGCTAGAGGATGGCCAGGATGTTCTGTTACATCTTGTTTTGAATGGTAGTTATTGATCATAACCCAAATTTGTGAGTAGCAGATTTTACATCTATCATTTGAATGCCATTACCTATGTTGGTGCAAGTGCCTTTTGTTGTTTTATTTGGGGAAAGTATCTTTCTCATTCTTATCGAGTAATTCTTACAAAGAAGCATGAGTTGTTTTTGAATGTAAGGTATATATAGAGAGAAATACCTGGATTTGTTATTTCGGCAGCCGACGACAAGAACCCTCGATCTACATTGCATCTTTGTGGAACGGAAAAAATGTCGGTTGGAGAGCTTGCTTGCACCTACGCCGCCTTGGTTCTTCACGATGATGGCATCGCCGTCACAGTCGAGAAAATCACCACGCTAGTGCAGGCGGCGAATCTAACGGTGGAATCATACTGGCCGAGCCTTTTCGCTAAGCTTTGTGAGAAGAAGAACATTGAGGATCTCGTCATGAACGTTGGATCTGGAGGAGGCACCACCGTCGCGGTTTCTGCTCCTGCCGGAGGCGCTTTCTAGTGGTGCCGCTGCTGCAGCTGCACTTGCCGCTGAGGAGAAGAAGGAAGAGGCAAGGGAGGAGAGTGATGATGACATGGGATTTAGCTTGTTTGATTAGAAAGTCTTTTGAATCTTGTTTTTGTTATTTTAATTTTGCAAATTTGGGGTCACAGACTAATTTGAGTTATAATCTAGCTCATCATAGAGATTTTGTTTTACTTTGCGAAGGATTACTGTGAGGTTGTTGGCATAATCTCATATTCCAGTAATACGATTTGGTTATTTTGAAATGTTTAAAAAAAATACCTGGATTTATTTATTTAATTCTTGACACTGGTAATAAAAGTGGTTCATAGCATCTTCCAAATTTCTATTCTTACAAAGAAGCATGAGTTGTAAACAGTTAATATTACAAACAAATTTTCTTGTAACAAGCACTTTTATTTGTTACTTTTTTTTTTTAAGAAAATGCAAACTCCATACGATAAAAGCATCAATGTTCTCAAAAATCCAACACGGGGGATACAAATTGACTTGAAACAAGGGTGTTATAACACCCAGGGTTTTACTTATCACTTCCCGTCTCTCCCATCCTCTACATCAAATATCTTTCTTTTGGATCGAAGGATTAATTATATTTATATTACTGATAAGAAAAGGCTACATGTACTCCAAGCATGGGTGGTTAAATAGTTGTTGTGTCGTCTTTAAACAATTTTGGAACAGCAACTGGCTGCAGGAATGAGTCAGGGTGAAGAGTAATTGAGGGATAAAATATTGGCCATATTATAACACCAACCAATACACCATCTGATCTAACTAAAACCATAAATAAAAGGGAAAAAAAGGATGGCGACGGCGAATCCACCATCCCTACTTCGCTGCCGCCACACAACTACAAGCCTCATGAACTTCAAATCCCAAAACCCGTCACCACCCCCAGCCATCCATTCCAGACAACCAGAAAATCAATCACAAAATAAATAACACCAAAACAAATCAAACAAAAAATTAGGAAACTAATCAAAAATTAAGGACTTTTTAGCCTATTTTATAATGACTGTTGTTTTAAAACCGACAAGGTATGAAAAGGAGATTCTCAACTTTTCTTTAATGCCAAAAATATGTATTCGATAAAATCCGATTAGTATCATAGTGAACCAAGAGAATATCAAGAATAAAGATAAAATCCGATTAGTATCATAGTGAACCAAGAGAATATCAAGAACAAAGCGTAATAAAATTTTACATACAGTGGGCACAACACGAGCAACACATGTAATTGGCAGCAGCTTTGGCTCCTTGGCGCATCCCTTCTGCAAAGCCAAAAACATATAAAATAAATAAATATATTATAACTTATATTCCATACATTGATAAATTAACAGAACACAAGCCATATACAATTATGCAAAAAAGGATCAACTTGTGCTTACATGGATATGATGTACCAAAAAATCCGCGGTTCCTAACGGAATAGGTAACAAAGCCACCTTGCCGCCAATAAATTTCTAGGTGATCACAACAAAATATGAAATTTATTCTACGAAAAAAGGAGTGCAGATTAACAACACAATTGATCATTACAATTAAAAATCACTCACAAACAGGCACCAACTCTTAATATCTTTTAATCTCTAAATTAATAAACAAAAATCTTTTAATTCCATCAAATTATAAGAACTCCAGATCAAAAAA
>BMAC01000079.1:1049230-1070317 GCA_014905375.1 Phtheirospermum japonicum
TATATATATATATATATATATATAGATATAGATGTAATAGGTGTATATGCTTCCTTTAATTGATACTTCATAATGACATCATGGGTATTAGTTTTTATTTTAGTTTACCTGTAACCTGTTGCAAATAATCGTACGTACATACCAGATTAATTGCAACATCGACTACTTCGAAGTTCTTGTAGTTGTTATTCTTGTCCCACCGACCATTGTAATGTAAAAAAAAAATGAGAGTTGAACCCACTTCCTAACGAAACACACACACACACTTATATCAATAATCTTTTGTGATAAGAAAAATGATCGCAACTAATAAATACCAAAAAAAACCCTGAGAAATCAACTAAATTTGTAATAATAACCAATTCATGATGAAAACAAACACTAATTTAAAAAAAAAAAAGGAAAAGAATTAACAAATAGGAGACAAAATGACAAAAAAAAAAGGGTTACCATCACAGAAAAATTATTGATATCCCTTCACTACTAACACATTTAAATCACAAAATCAGACATAATTCCAGATTTCATAATCAAAGCATATCAACTAAAAAAAAACTAAACAATTTCATCAAACATAACATAATGATTTCACTTCATCATTCACACGTTGAAATATATCAAATTAGCACAATTTACAAATTTCATAACCAAACAAAAACTGGAAAGATAAAAGCATTTAATCAAGCACAAAAATCAACATGTGTAGAAAAAATTTACTTAATCACAGAAAAGAAAAGTTGAAAAAATTAATACACGTAAATAATATATTTCAACATCACCTGTTCATTTTATAAATTTATTCAAACACCATAAAATAAAATAGTTCTTAAACATGTATGAATTTATTTTTCTTCTCATCAAAATATGAAACACTTGAAGACGAATTTGAGGTGTGTACGAATTTTTGAACTTCTTCTAGTTTCTGGTGTATTTCATTCTTCCTCTCAGATGATGAGCAATCATTTTTAGTTGTTTATTAATCTATTTTAGTAGTTCTAATGGTTATAGTTGAGATCAAGGCCTTGGTGATCATACTGTAGATGGAAATTAACATCATCTTCCAGATAATTTGCATGCGTTATTTTCTCATTTTCAAACACATTTTGTTCTAGTGAGTTTCATTACAGGTTAAACAATGTCTCATATTCAAATGGTGCCTTCCAAACTTATCTTGAAATGTCTGAAAAGAAAAAAAAAAGATTGGTGCAAAATACAACTTTGTCCATTTATCATTTGATTATTGCCATGACAGGGATTGAACAATGACATATATATAATTTTTTGGTAGTCGTTGTGACTAAATGCTATCTAATTCGGAGATTGGTATTGAAATAATCAATGTGAATATTAAATACATTTGAAAAATGTGTGCAAAATTTGGTTAAGACTATGTTGTGATTCATGTGTAAATAATCCTTTTGGTTTAAATGTACTAAATTAGCTAGGGTGCACCTTATACTTATTTATTAATTAATGTCTCCCTAACAAATAATTATGAACAAAATAATGGTACAAAAGGTACAAAGCTGGCAATTCAAGTATACAGTTAGGTTTGCAATTCAGTTTCACGGGTCGAGTCGAGAGACAAACATAATTCTGTCGAGTCAGGTGTGCAGTTTCAATTTTATGTTTTTTTTTTCTTTTGTTAGTAGAGGCATTATATGCGGGTTGCTTCTTCGTTGTTTCTTCGTTTATGTCCAACATTATATGTTTCTAGTTTGATTATTTTGATGATCATATGGTTTACTGATTCTTGATTTATTGTGGGTCATATGTTGATGTGTGTTTTTTCTAATGTGATGCATGTTTTGACATAATCGTATTTGTTTGGGTTAACGGTCCCTTTTGTGATATTATTTTAGAAATATCTTGACAATAATTTTGAGGCCGGAGAAATGATAGGAGTGTAAAAATATAGTTTTTATAAACCATAAACATTATTTTGAAATCTTTTGACAAGAAAGATCAATCCACATAGTTTGAGGTTTCCTAAAAAAGGTAAAAATATAGTTTTATGTGTACTTGTTTCTGAAAATCTGAATTATGCATATTTGTGTTTTTCTCTTCTCACACTTGTCGCATAATTGGTTAAATACTGATGTTTTTTATGTATTAGTTTATTTTTCAATTGTAAATTAAGGAAAGATATCAATACTCGAACTGATGATATAAAGAGAAAAAATATTTAATCCCTTTTACATTGTCATCATTAACAATCTCCCTTAGTAAGGGCTCGAGTAATAATTCAATCGCCCTCTCCCATAAATTTACTCATTTTACTTATCCCCGCGATAAATATTGATTCTTAGCATTATTTTAAAATTATATTTTAAAACATGTTTTAGGATTGAAGCTTGTTCATGGTTTCATTATAAGAGTATTTCATTTACAATACCTTCTTATAGAAGAACTCCAAAAAAAATGTATAATCTCATTGTTTTGGGAGCATGCTAAGAATAAATTTTGACAATGACTATGAGAATGAGGATGAATCCCCTAGCGTATTATCAGACGATTTGCGGGATGAAATTTTCAAATATACTTTTTAGTGAAATCCCTATTGGTTTACATTTATGGAACTATGGATGTCGGCTATCATCATATCCATCTAACATTATATGCATCTTCTCATTTTATTCAGTTGTGAATATTTTGTGGTCTTTCTAATTCATCTAAGTTTTTACTGCACTATTTCCAGTGGATCTTATTATATTTATTTTTGTGTTTCGTTGGTGTTTATCAATCTACATATAGGTTTACTTGACGTTTATCTTCTATATATTGGTTGTATATCTTCTATTTACTATCTCTATATTTGGGCTTCTTATTGATTGTTTACATTCAATTCGCTACATGTTTATCTTCTTTTTGACTTGATATGTTAGTTTAAATGACGCTACTCATGCTTTGAATGGAAAGTACTTTTAAATCTCCTTTGATAGTGTTCAAATTTACCACATGCAATTTTTACGAGAAAGTTTGCTACGTGCATTTTTCATGAATTGGTATTAGAAGTAATAAAATTCCACCAATACCCAACATTTCAGAATTAGTCATCTATTTTAAATTACATCACTTTCGCATACATAACACACAAACTCATTGAATTATATACGGACAATGAACTTTAACACGAGTAAACTCTTAATAAACAAACAAAAAAAGTGACGCCATTTTTTGAACTAACAAAAAGGGCAGAGAAGTGTGAATTGTTACTATTCCTACTTCATTTAGTTTTAAATTAGTTACTAGTTACTTTCTGCTAGCCATATTAAGTATTCATGCCAATACGCCTCGCAAAGGTGTCATTGGCGAATTCGTAAAACTTTGCCTCTTTTCAATAATGGTGGTGCACAAATGGAACTTTGTGTAATCTTGTACTTTCATCTTAATTTTCATGTAGAATTTCACTATTGCATCACCTTCAAATTAATAGGTGGATATGCTTCCTTAATTGATACTCCACAATGACATCATGGGTATTTGTGTTTATTCTCAGATGACCTGCAATTAATTGTTGCAAATAATAGTATGTTCACCCCATATTATTGCAACACTAACTACTTCGAAGTCCTTGTAGTTGTTATTCTTATCCCATCGACCATTGTAATGTAAATAAATAAGAGTTGAACCCACTTCCTGTGGAGAAACACACACACACACTCATATCAATAGTTATTTGTGATAAAAAGATATTTGCAACTAATAAATACCAAAAACTCCCTCATAAATTAATTGAATTTACAATAATAACCAATTCATGGTGAAAACAAGGACTAAACTACACAAAAAAAAAAAAAAAAAAAAAAAAAAAAAAAAAAACTTCAAAAAGGGAAAGCATTAACAAGTAGGGAAAAAAGGACAAAAAAGAAAAAAAGGTTTACCATCACATAGAAAATTGTGATATCCCTTCACTATTGACACATTTAAATACATCAAAGTAGACATAATTCCAGATTTCATAATCAAAATATATCAAAAAAAATAAAAAATTCATCAAACATAACATAATGACTTCACTTCATCATTCACACATTGAAATATATCAAAGTAGCACAATTTTCACTGTTCATAACCAAACAAAAAATTTGAAAAGATAAAAGCATTTCATTAAGCAAAAAATTCAACATGTGTAGAAAAAAATTACTGATTTGTACATATTTCTGGGTCATTTTCGTGTGTTTTTATGTCTTGTCGTGTGTGCTTTAGTCGGGTTTTAGTCGTATTTTGTCCCATTTTTCCTTATTTTGCGTATTCGTAACTTTTGTCGTCTTTTTAGTACTTTTTCGTATTTCTCTTTTTGTAGATTTTTATATTATATTGCTTTTCATTGTTTTAGGACAGTCAATCAAGCCTATGAGCGTTCCCGAGTATCACAACTAGCTCGATTTAACGAAAACACGACTCGAACCCGTGAAGTACAACCATCGATCGACGCATGCATCGATGCCCCATCGACGCCGAGTCGCTACGCCATCGATGTGTCATCGACACGGCATCGACGGGGCCATTTTCCAGCATCGATGGTCAGGCCATTTTTGGCCATTTTGGGCAAAATGGCTATTTTGCCCCCACTTTCAACCTTATAAGTAAAATCTCTCTTTTTAGAAACATAAGCTCTCGAACTCCTAGGGTTTGACAAGCCCAAGGTTGTTCTTCATTTCTTCTTCAATTTTTCCTTTTATTCTTCATGAATTTTCAGCTTTTAATTTTATTAGGATTTAGATTATTGATCATTGCTTGTATATAAAACGTAGTTGTTAAAATACAAGCTTTGCCCTTACCTGTTTGTTTCATTATGAAGCCATGCATACGTGGTTCTAAGGGCAAATGACCCTTTGTCCTCTAGTTGGTATGAGCTGTCACCAGTTGGCTAAGGAAGTGTGTAGATTCTGTTAATGTTAACAGCTCCGTTTATTAGGTCTCGGTAATCCCAAGGAATAGCTACACGTGTACTAGGTCTAAGGTGTTGTAGTGTGCAGCAGCCATATAAATGTGTGTTTTATGTTTTCTGAGAATGTAACCTGAAAATAATCTGCAACAAAAGAGCTCTTACCTTTATGCTATTTTTCTGATTTCTCACATGGTATCAGAGCAGGCCTTGGGACCTGTCTCTGATGCTGCTGCAGTAATTTTTCTCCAGCACTTTTACCTTTTTAAATATGGCCTAATCCTCAACATCAAACTCCTCAAACATTGTCCTCAACAATTCAAATTCAAATCTGCAAATTGTTCAACCTCAGTCTCAGCTCCTTACTACAAAACTCACAGATTCCAATTATCTTATTTGGAAACAACAAATCATCACAGCAGTAAGGGGATATGGTCTTGAGGATTATCTGAATGGCACTGTAACTATTCCTTCAAAACTCATAAGCAGCACTGAAAATCCTGATCTTTTTGTCTTAAATCCTGATTATCTTGCCTATCAAAGACAAGATCAGCTTCTTGCTTCATGGCTTTTATCATCTCTGTTAGAAAGTTTGCTAGTCCTTATGGTTGGTCTGGACAGTGCTCATCAAATGTGGAGAGCTCTAGAAACAAACTATGCCAGTCAAGCCTTGGCCAGACAAATGCAGTATAAGCTCCAACTCTCTACTGTGAAAAAAGGCAATCTTTCTATTAGGGAGTATCTTAACAAGATCAAGCTGTGCTGTGATGCTTTAGCCTCTACTGGTCAAAAGGTATCTGAATCTGATCATGTCATGCATATTTTATCCGGTCTTGGAAGTGAATATGATTRAGTAGTTGTTACWGTAACCTCTAGACCTGAGCTGTTTACAGTAAATCAAGTAAGTGCACTCCTTATGAGTTTTGAGAACAGAATTGAAGTAGCTAATCCTGCTATAGTGGATGAGAACAATACATTTGTTGCCAATGTAGCTGTTCAAGGTAATAGAAGAGAACATTTCACTTCTTATCAAAGTAACAGAGGGAGAGGAAATTATTCTAGAGGGACAGGAAGACAAGGCAGAGGAAGAGGAAGAGGTAGAAATACCTATAACAAAATTGCTTGTCAAATCTGCCACTATACTAATCATACAGCTGATAAGTGCTACTACAGGGGTGACTTGAGCTTTGTTCCTAACATCTCAAATCAGAATCAAGGCCCTAAGCAGTACAACAACAACAACAACAATAGAGGCTTTGTTCCCTCTGCCATGGTAGCCTCTCAAAATCAAGATAACAATTCTGTCAACTCTGAAACTCTGAACTGGTTCCCAGATTCTGGAGCAACAAATCATGTTACTTATGACATGTCCAATCTTAATAGCATCTCTGAGTATCAAGGCTCAAACAAGATTCACATGGGAAATGGAACAGGTCTGTCCATAACACACATTGGTAATTCTGAATTCAAATCTCCTCATAGTCAATCTGTGTTTCAACTCAGAAATTTGCTGCTTGTTCCCTCTATCACTAAAAAAAAACCTCATGAGTGTGTCTCAGTTTGCTCAAGACAATTGTGTGTTTCTTGAGTTTCATCATCTTTTTGTGTTGTCAAGGATCAAGCTACGGGGGAACCTCTACTTCAAGGGAAGCTTAAAGATGGTCTGTATCAATTTCAGCTCAGAACCACTCAAGATCAAGTGAAGTCACAAATAGCTAGTTCATCTTATGTTTTCAATAAGGCTGATGTCAAAAATAAGTTGATGATTAGTCAACCTGTAGCTAATCTGTCTGTATTTCAAAAAGGATCTAATGTGAGTGTCTGGCATCAYAGGCTAGGACATCCTGCTATTGAAGTMGTTGAAAATGTTTTGAAACAGTGRAATCTGCCTCTTGATGTTAATAATATTAAATCATCCTTGTGTGATGCTTGTTGCAAATCCAAAATACATAAACTACCTTTCCCTGAATCTCAAACAACTTACWCTCATCCCTTTGAYTTGGTCCACAYTGATTTGTGGGGACCATCACCTGTGCACACRTAMTCTTGTCACAYGTATTATATTAGCTTTGTTGATCAATATACAAGATACACCTGGATCTACTTCCTCAAAAACAAAAGTGATGCACTGWCTGCCTTCACTCAGTTTATTAAACTTGTAGAAAATCAGTTCAAAACCAAGATTAAGATGCTGCAAAGTGATGGAGGTACAGAGTTTCTAAGTTTCTCTTCCCTTATGCATCAACAAGGTATTCAGCACAGAATTTCTTGTCCTTACACTCCCCAACAAAATGGGCTTGCAGAAAGGAAACATAGACATATTGTTGAAGTAGCTCTATCACTCTTGGCTCAGTCAGGTGTACCACAATTCTATTGGGTTGATGCTTTCAGAACTGCAGTGTATCTTATTAACAGATTACCTACCAAAGTGCTAAGGGATAAGTCACCTTATCAGTGTCTCTTTGGAACTGCACCAGACTACAGTCAACTTAAAGTCTTTGGTTGTTTATGTTATCCCTACATCAGACCATTAAACAAGCATAAGTTGCAGTTCAGGTCCTTACCTTCTACATTCATTGGTTATTGTGAGAATTATAAGGGTTACAAGGCACTTTTACCCTCAGGAAAAATGCTCATAACCAGGCATATCCTATTTGAAGAAGATAATTTTCCTTATCTGAACAAATCATCCTCAGATCCCTCTCTCATCCCTTCAGAGTCTACAAAAACACCTACAAACCTATCAGCTCCTCCTATCATTACATTCTCACAACCATCCTCACAAAAACAAACAAAAAATCAAACTCAGCCAACATCTCCACCTTACACTGTCTCTCCAGCCAATGATCACACTTCTCCATATCATAACTCACACTCAAGTGCTAGCACTGTTCCACTTGTAGTTGATCTTCAAATTAGCAACAACAGACAATCTCCTACTCCCTCTCCTAAACATAAACACCACATGATAACAAGATCAAGAGCAGGAGTTTTCAAACCAAAAGTTTTTCTAACCTCTGGCACAAATGAAGTAGAACCAACTTCTGAACAAGAGGCCTTTCAAATGGAGAACTGGAGGGAGGCAATGAAGGCAGAATACTCCTCCTTGATGAAGAACAAGACATGGATTCTAGTGCCTAACCCTCAAAACAAACCTGTTGTAGGTTGTAAATAGATTTATAAGATTAAAAGGAACTCAGATGGTACACTTGCCAGACACAAAGCCAGACTTGTGGCTAAAGGCTACACTCAGAGCCCTGGAATTGACTATCAAGAAACCTTTAGTCCAGTTATCAAACCAGTTACCATCAGAGTTGTTTTAGCCATTTCAGTTACCTTAGGTTGGACAGTGAGGCAGCTAGATGTGAACAATGCATTTCTCAATGGAAATTTGGAACAAGACATCTATATGCAACAACCTCCAGGCTTTGAAGACTCACATGATCCCACTCTTGTCTGTAAACTTCAGAAAGCTATCTATGGCTTGAAACAAGCCCCTAGGGCATGGTATTGCAAGATTAAGCAAGAACTACTAAGTCTTCAGTTTTTGGTGTCCAAAGCTTATCCATCTTTGTTCTTTCAAATCAAAGAACAGAAATACATCCTCATTCTAGTCTATGTGGATGACATCATAGTCACTGGAAATGTACCTGCAGAAATAAACTCTCTCATCCAAAGGTTGAATCAGAAGTTTGCCTTAAAAGACATGGGAATTTTGCACCATTTTTTAGGCATTGAAGTCAAACACAGCAGTAAAGGTGATTTACATCTCTCTCAAAGTCAGTTTATTAAAAGTGTGCTGAATAAGTTTGGGATGTCCAATGCTAAAGGGATTGACACACCTATGGGATCCAAAGTTCAGCTGTCCAAATACATTGGTGAAGACAATGTGAATGCCACTACTTACAGAAGCATAATAGGAGCCTTGTAGTACATTACAATTACAAGACCTGAGATTACCTTTAGTGTAAACAGACTAAGTCAGTTCATGCAGAGGCCACTTGAACCTCATTGGAAGGCCTTGAAGAGAGTAATGAGATACCTAGCTGGAACTCTCACCTTTGGACTGAAATTCACTAAGTCACCTCATCTTGATGTCATTGGATATTCAGATTCTGATTGGGCCACAGATATAGATGACAGGAAGTCAATCTCAGGGTTCTGTGTTTATTTAGGACAAAATCTGGTCACTTGGTGCTCTAAGAAACAGCAAACCATTTCAAGATCCAGCACAGAAGCTGAATTTAGGAGTCTGGCTCATTGCTCTACTGATATAATTTGGCTCACTTACTTGCTCAAGGAATTGCAGTTTGAGTTAAATTCAGCTCCAGTCATTTGGATTGATAATATTAGTGCAGAGGCTCTTGCTGCAAATCCAGTTCTCCATTCCAAAGCCAAACATATTGAGCTAGATCTTTATTTTGTTCGAGATAAGGTTAATCAAGGGCTACTGAAAGTTCAGCATGTACCATCAGTGGATCAGAATGCAGACATTCTTACCAAACCGCTTGCAGATCAATCTTTCACCCGGTTCAGGTCCAAGTTGAATGTTGTTCCTTCCCTGGGCTCAGATTGAGGGAGGCTGTTAAAATACAAGCTTTGCCCTTACCTGTTTGTTTCATTATGAAGCCATGCATACGTGGTTCTAAGGGCAAATGACCCTTTGTCCTCTAGTTGGTATGAGCTGTCACCAGTTGGCTAAGGAAGTGTGTAGATTCTGTTAATGTTAACAGCTCCGTTTATTAGGTCTCGGTGATCCCAAGGAATAGCTACACGTGTACTAGGTCTAAGGTGTTGTAGTGTGCAGCAGCCATATAAATGTGTGTTGTATGTTTTCTGAGAATGTAACCTGAAAATAATCTGCAACAAAAGAGCTCTTACCTTTATGCTATTTTTCTGATTTCTCACAGTAGCTTGGTCTAATTTCGTTTAAATTCTCGTTCGAACGTTGAAACCCTCCATTTGTTCATTAGTAAGCTTTCACTCCCTTTGTTTTATTATTCGAATTTCTTGTTGCTTTGATTATGAGTTTTTCGTGTTGGGTATGTGATGTTCTTGATTCTTAATAGTTTTTCTTGCATTTCTCATGGATTTATGTTATATGATTGATATAAATTCATATGGTAATAATTTTTGCTCTTCGAAGATCATTTTCCATTGTTGTGTTCTTTGAAGCTTTTATATTTAGTCATGTTCATGTTACGTTATGTTAAATTGTTGGATTGCTTGATGATTGTTGGTTAAAATTCACGGGTCTAGTGCCTATAATCGTTTAGAACCATCAATTGGGATTGTTGGGTGTTTAATCTACAAGTCGGGAGTGACAACCCCAACTCGTAGATTAAGTGTTCGATAAAATATCAATTGATCATGGAGACGATTTCTAGAGCCCTAGACCCCCGTTTTATTAATCTTTTCAGAAATTTTGATTTCATTGCTCGTCGTATAAATAATCGTCTTCGACATTACAAAATTTTAAACCAAAATTTGACCGAGTGTTTAAATTAGCTTTTCGTTATTTTCTTATTCTTGAATCAATCACGAAAATTCACTTTCGATTAGTCTTCCTCGAGAGATTCAACTCGAGTCAAACTTGCCACTTACAATTGCTCCGTTCTCTTGCGGACGAACTTTTATTTTAATAAAAAGGTTCATTTACTTAATCATATAAAAGAAAGTTAAAAAAACGACACACGTAAATAACTTATTTCAATATCAACTATTGATTTTATAAATTCATTCAAACACCAAAATATAATAGATCTTTAACATGTATGAATTTATTTTTCTTTCCGTCAAATGGGAAATACAAAACTTGAAGAGGATTTGAGGAGTGTACAAATATTTGAACTTATTTTGGTTTCTAGTGTATTTATTTCTTCCTCTTAGAAGATGAGCAGCCTTTTTTTTTTTTTTCATTTTCCCACCTCTTCTATTCTTATCCATAAATAGATTTAATAATTAACAAAATTGAGTGATATGTATGATAATATATTTTTTGCGGTGAGTTTTTGGTATTGGTTAGTGTATAAAATATTTAATGAGAATCACTAGGTTAAACTCACATAAAATTGGATTATTTGACTAAAATGCAAAATACTCTTAATTTTGTTAATGGTTATGTTGAGATAATTTTAGTAACTATGCATGGGGACATTAACTCTCCAACAACCTTTTAAATTTACGCAATATAACAACGATAATCACCAAATTTTATTTTTTTTTTTTGCTGGAGTTCTCGAATATTTTTCATCATAATTTCACCCTTTTTAGATTAGTCAATGTTGATGAGGCAAAAATAAATAAAATAAATTTTGCGTTAACAATATTAAACTATTTTATATGTAAAAATAATATTTAAATTATAAAATAAATAAATCTATAAAAAAAACTTACAAAATCTGGAATTAACCACCCTATCAAATAAATTTAACAATGTGAAATGAGGAATTAACCTCCTACAAATTTTGAAAATATTTTAAATAAACAACCTCCCATTCTGGAATTATTTTAAATATGAAAATTTCACATTGTTAAATTTATTCGATTGGAGGATTAATTCCAAACTTTGTAAAATATTTTTTCATATTTTTTTAATTTTATAATTTATCGTGTTTTACATTGTAAAGCAAACTTTATATTATTTTTATAAACTATTTTATTTGTTGTGTCATGTTAGCATTGACTAATCTAAAAAAAAGTGAAAATATGTTAAAGTCTACAATTGTAGCCAAATATTGAAGAGTTGCGGTGACCATTAGGGTTAATTTGCGTGAATTTAAAAAGTTTTTGGAAGGTAAATATCACCATACATAGTTATTGACACTATCTATCCACCGCCCCAAACATAATGAGAGTATCACTACTGCAAAAAGGGGAATTGACGGAGCCTCATTAATGGCGGTTCTGGAAAACCGCCGTTAAATATGTTTTTACGGCGGTTTTCCAAAAAATCGATGTTAAATCATTAATTTAACGGGGGTTATTACAAAACCGCCGTAGAATCCTACATTCTACGGCGGTTATCACAGAACCGCCTTAAGAACTCACATATTCAATGGCGGTTATATGTGAACCGACGTAAAAACTAAAGGCCAGCTTATTTTAACATCAGTTCACAAATAACCGTCGTTAAAACTTAAACATTCTATGGCCAGTTTTATAGAAGAGCCGTAAAACTCACATTCTACGGTGGTTTTATTGAACCGCCGTTAAATCCCACTTTTTCGCGGCAGTTATCTTAGAACCATCGTAGAATGTATAATTAAAATTTATTTTTTTTGGCACACGGTCCCATCGTAGAACTAATTAATTAATTATTTAGCTGGATTTAACATCGGTTCTATTAAAATCGTCGTGAATAAGATGACATTTTACGGAGGTTTAAGTAGAACCGACGTAGAATAGTAGGCTGCCATGTCACTGATCCTCGTCTTGCTGAAGCAAAAATTTTGGGCCGTTGATCCGTGTCTCATCCGACGATCTACATCCGCCACGTCATAAATAAAAAAATAAAAAAATTTGTTTTTATTCAGATAGAAAGAAGCTCTCCGTCTAACCCTAATTCACGTCACTCCAACAAATTCACCTCACTCCAACTAACCCCAATTCACCTCTCCGTCCGCTCAACCACCGCCGACGCCTCAACCAAAGAGCAGTAGCAAAAGTACAACCACAACTATTACAAACAACAAGAACACTAAAGGGACCTCTGCAAATAATACAAAGGAGACCTCCGAAAACCCAAAGCCCGATTACATTCATGTCTGGGCCCGCCGTGGTCAAGACGACATTCAGAATTCTGGCGTAATTGCTTGCCTTCGCTCCCAAAGGTCAAAACCCCATTATTTTTCACACATACGCACATAACCCAATGTGTGTGTATACTGATTTAGTCGTGACCTTTATTTTATGGGTAATTATTTATGGTTGCTTAGCTACTTATATTCGACTGTTATGTTTTAGTGCAGAGGTAGCAATTGAAGCTGCCCGCGCAGCTCTTAGAGGTGGAGTCTCAGTTGTAATGATTCGTGTCCTTGTTCTCTTTTCCTATGTTTTTAAGTATCGGTTGGAGATTCTAATGACTCGTGTCCTTGTTTTCTTTTGTTTTTGGAACAAATTTATCCTGTCTCTGCATTTGGTGATGTTGATTATATAGCAGCACTCAAGAGGCTGTTTCCTCATATTCCATTGGTCGCATCACAAGGCATAACAATAGGTACAAAAGCTGAATTTTATTTATTTTATTTTATTTTTTGCTTATGTGCCAATATTGTTGCTACTCACTTTGCTATGACTTTCTCATCTTTTAGCGCATATCTATAGCAATTTGTTATTTTTGGTTAAGGAAAATTCTTTTATAAATTGCGTGTCGTAAAAGAGACGTTGTCTTGTGATTTTTCAAAGTGTAGTTCATTATCTTTTGCTTTTCTCTTCTTAGTTACAAAAGAAATATGGTTTTTTTCCTTTGTTATTATTAGTATGTAAACTGATATCTCGATTTGAATACAGATACAATGGATCAGTATATTGCTCGGGGAGCATCAACAGTTGTTTTATCAGACGCAATATTTAACAAAAGGGCAATGGATGAACGAAATTTCGTTCTTATCAGAGAACTTGCGAGCTTTGCAGCTTTGAAGGGCAATGAAGCTGTAAGGTCAGATCTCATTGCTTCATTACATTAACTGTCTATAATTTTAATTTTCTTGAAGCAAATTGATCTAATTGTTTTTTTGCACTCTCAAGTGGTTCATTCTTCATATTTTGATTCAAGTTTGATTCAGAACACAAACTTAACATCAGAATAATATGTTAATTATGTCACAAGATGATACTCTTTGATGTTTGATCCCCGCGAACTATTATATGGATGAAATCTCATGAACAAGTCAAACTATTATTACCAAGGTTTAATGATAGGCGCATTATTTATGATACAGTTTATGATGTGACAAGACGAGATACCTTTACAAATCTGCATGATATTTGGGCTAAAGAGATTGACCTCTACTCAACAAATCAAGATTGCATCAAGATGCTCGTCGGTAACAAAGTTGATAAGGTATTTATTTCCCTTGGTAGAACTTTAAGAAGTTTATGTGGTTTTTACTATCTTCAACGGTATTATATGAATTTACATCTCCTAAAAAAATGATTGGGATAACTTGCTATGTTATTATATTTATTTTCATTTTGGCCTCACATTCGTATCAAACTTTGGTGGTGTTATATTATGCTGGGTTGATTACAAAAATTATCCATTGTGGTTTTATCCTAATATTTAGAAAAAACTTTAAAAATAATAAAAATCACCTTGACATTCTTTTACAAATTTTTAGGTAAATTGCAAAGCCCAATGAGATGCTTGTGAGATAACTGGAGTATTGGGGGTAGTTTTTGTAATTATCCAATTATGCTTGCAAATAAACATTTTTGATTTGTTTAACTCATTTTTTTTCTGTTCTGTTTAACTCGTTTTTTTCGTTCTGTTTTAGTTTTTGTTTCGTAGATCAATAGTTATATGCTTATATGTCTGTCTTGTATCGACAGATATTGGAGATGCCAAGTCTATTGGCTGAGGGTCGACTGGTGTGAAAAGAATATTTTCAAACAGAAACCTACCGAGTCTGATGCTTCTGCTAGCGGTTTGCTGCTGATTATTTTTCTCTGTCTTTTGCTTTCTGTTTGCTGTCGATGTAATTTTAGATGTCAGATTCTCGTGTGTGTACTGTCGAATCTGGCTGAAACGCCAAATATTATTCCAACTATCTTAACATGTCATAGTGAAATTAACTCGGTTTTTCTTTTTGATGGAAATGTTTTAGCTGATCTCACCTGGGTTAAAATCTTCAGACACCTGCTTTCATTTCTTTTCTTTTTTTTTTTTTAAATTTTTGTACTACTTTCTAGAAGGTATTTTTCAATATACGTTTTGGAAAATATACTTTCTAGAAGGTAATTTTCAAGAACCGCCGTAGAATTCACCACCGTTGTTTTTTTACGGCGGTTCAAGAACAACCGCCGTTGAAAGTGACCATATTACGGCGGTTACAAAACCGCCGTTAAAACTCGCTGAAAACCGCCATTAAGTCCTGCCTTTTTTACAGCGGTATTTAGGAAACCGCCGTAAACAACCACGGCGGTCGATATAACGACGGTTCAAAAACTGCCATTAAAAGTCCAAAAAACCGCCTTTGTTTGTTTGTTCTACAGTAGTGTATTTTGAATTTTAGCATTCCCCAATACACATTGACAGACTCCATCATGCAACGTGTTTTAAGGTTAAACAATTTGTAAGCATGGCTGTTCTGGGAATATCCCATGAAAACACATTTGTCACTTTTTGAGTCCATATTAGAAAGATGCATCCTATCATTAAGTACATAACAAACACACCCAAAGACATGGAAATAACTCAAGTTAGGTTTTTTGCCCAATAACAATTCGTAGAGAGTAACATGTGACACAGGTTTGAAATACACCATATTGATTGTATGGCAAGCAGTGTTCATTGCTTCTGCCCAAAAATATTTTGCAATTCCATTTGAAATAAGCATGGTTCTATTCATCTCTGCAGGAGATCTATTTTTTCGTTCAACTATACCATTCTGCTGGGGGGTAATGGGAGAAGAAAATTCATGAGTTATTCCCTCATTTGAACAAATAGTTTGAAAAGACCACATTTTCAGATTTCTTTCCATGATCAGACCCGATCCTACCTGTGCTTACACCAAAATGCACACACAATTTTTTACCAAGTTTTTTAAAAGCTTCAAAAGCCTCAGATTTTTCTTTTAAAAATTCAACCCAAGTGAATCTAGAAAGATCATCAACAATTACCAGAACATACCTTTTGCCTCCAAGGCTTTCCACTTCAAGTGGTCCCATGAGATCCATGTGCAGGAGTTCAAAGCAATTTGATGTAGTGAGGCTCTGTACATGTGGGTGTGGCACCCTGACTTGTTTCTCCTTTTGGCATGCTTCACACACTGGAATGATCTTCGTGTTGAGTTTAGGCGAACCATTTACAGCTTCTTTCTTCACCAGCCTTTTCAACATCTTGTAGTTGACGTGCCCCAACTTTTGACGCCACACCTCAGCATCGCTCAGTTAAGACAACTTACAGAATACATCGCTATTAATTTGATAACAATTGTCAGAGGTCCTTTGGCCAGTGAGAATGCAGGTATTTTCTTCGTCGTAGACCTCACACTTTTCTCATGTGAACTTAACACTGAAGCCACCATTGCACAACTGACCAATGTTAATCAAGTTAGCCATTAAACTCTCCACGAGCAGTACATTTTCCAGTTTTGCAATCCCAGGGACATGAAGAGTTCCTTGGCCAATGATCTGGCCATGTGCTCCTCCACCATACTTCGCTTTTCCTCCTTTGAATTTAGCAATGTTTGAGAGGAGATCTTCAGATCCGGTCATGTGTTTGGAGCATCCACTTTCTAAATACCACGCTCCTGGAATGTGGGATTTCAGAGAAGTATAGATCATGTTGCACTTGATCTCATCCTTTTTACCTAAACCTGTATGACCTTGGTGTTGGCTTTGGTGTTAACAACATTGAAACTGTCACCGACTCAGCAGACTGACTTGTTCTCTGAAACTTAGTTTTCTTGCTCTCTTTCTTCCTGTAGAACGGACGAATATGACCAGAATCGCCGAAGTGATGACAAACATACTGCCTTCTTTTCTTTTTGTGACGCTTGGTCATCTTCAGCTTCTGTTCAACTTGTTGTAGTTGCTGTTCTAGCTTGTAGCCAATCCCGTGCTTCGAGGTCTCTACAAATGTCATTCCCAGAATTTCGTCTAACTTTGTCGTTCCCTTGGTAAGATTTGAGAGAGTATTTTGAGCCTTCTTTAAATCGGCCTTCACTCGTTCTAGTTTCGAGTCTTTTCTTGTGATAGCTGATTCCAGACGAATGATTATGTTCAATTGATCATCTTTCTCATGAGTTAGCTTTTCAACTTTAATCATGATAGACTTCACCTTTAGGACCTGATTTCCCTAATTTGCAAACAATTTGTCATATTCCATGCATAGTTTCTCATACTTGTCAGTTGTCTCTACAACTTCTGCATTCAGACACAAGGTGTTAGTATTGATGTTGCCAACATGAATGTCGTCATCCCAGACAACATTAGCAAACAACGCAGAAACTGACTTAGATGAGTCAGAGTCACTTTCACCTTCATCATACTCCTTTGCAATCAAGTTCTTTTTTCTCAACATGTTGGCACATTCGTTTTTGTAATGTCTCCAACCTTTGCATTCGTGACATTGAATTTCACTGAGTGGTTTAGAGGAACTTGATGTCTTGGACTCGGATGGTGAGGGTTGAAAATTAGAAAGTTTTCATCCAGAAGATTTTGGAGGTGGTGTCTCCGTTTTGAACTTTGGAAATGTCCCTCCAATGTTGTTTCTTTTTATCAAATGTTTGTTGAACTTCAGAGTGATCAGAGACACTTCTTCCTCTCTAAGGGTGGTATTTTCGATTTTATCTAACAATTCTCTCCAATCAACAACTTCACTGTCATCATCTGAGTTGACATCGGTAGTGAGGGCAACATTCTTCTCTTTCGAGTTGGAATCAAGATGTTCCACCTCGAATGTTTTGAGCGATCAAACCAATTAATCGAAGTCTATATTATCAGTATCCTTTGACTCTTAAATGGCAACCACCTTCACGCTAAACTTATTTGAAATAGATCTGAGTAATTTTCCAACAAGGCGTGAATTTGACACAGTCTCGCCAAGTTCTCCGCACTTATTTGCAATCTCTGAAAGTCTCATGGCATAGTCCATGATTGACTCATTTTCATCCATCCTCATCGCCTCGAAGGTAGCAGTCATCATTCTTAATCTTGACCTCTTCACACTTTGGGATCCTTCGCACACCTTCTGCAATGCATCCCATGCATCCTTTGTTGAATCACACTTTTTGACCACTCTGTAGTAGTTTGAGTCAACATATCCACATAGGGTGTTGATGCACTTGGAGTTCCAGTTTGAACTGCTATCTCATCAGCGGTTCAGTCTATTTCTTTATTGAAGAAAGTTTCCGTATCAGCATCAGTAACTCGTGGTTTCTGCCATCCAACCAGAATGGTTCTCCACACTCTTTCATCAATATTCTTGATATGCCACCGCATCCTCTGCTTCCAGAGAGAGTAATTGTCTTCATTGAGGACAGGAGGTCGTGGATTCCCTTGAGCGCCCATAAGTCAATGAATCTACAAAAAATAAGGATCAAAATACTTGATGTAAAGTACCCTACTCTGGTGCCAATTGTAAATTTGTAGATCTATAATTTTGAAAAATGTTGTTAAGTTTCGTGATAACTATCACCAGACCTAACATCCACTATTTTGAGAAATATGAATTTATAACACAACAGATGTTATGATTGATGTTACAACACCAATCCTAACATCAATCAGAGTACAAATTTAAACAACAGCGGAATAAACAATAAATAGAACACATCAATTAAACTTTTAGCCCGTAAGTAAAAGTACTTACGGACTTGGGTATACAAATTTGAAAACTATATTACTTATTTGTTGTTCAAGATCAATTACAAAATAGCAAATTAATATATGAAAAATAATTGCATCAACTCTTGATACAAAAACACTTGTCACTACGCTTGAGATGATCTTCTCCGTTGGTCACGCAACTTTGAAGATTTCCTTATGCTGACTCATAGTTCCAAGTCGATCTTGTGCTTGTGTTCTTCTTCTCAAGAAATGTCTTGCGTCTGTCCCAAAAAGCCGTCCTCCATTTGCGTCGTTATTTTGCGCTTAAATAATCAAGACTCCTAATTTTGATAAACAAGTTAGACTAAAAATAAGGAAACTAAATAAAATCCTAAACTGCACTTAGGAAATAAATATAGAGTCCTTATTAATTCAAAGTTCAAAAAAGACAAACACCCCAAAAGGAAAATTCTCAAGAATAAGATTTTCAACATATTTAATTATCAATTGTTAATTATTTATTATCGTTGAAAAACTATGGTTTAGAAAATGAATTTGAAGATTCTTTTTTTGAAGTGTGAAAAATTGAAGAAAAACGTTGAATGTTAAATCATATGTTAATGAATGTGTGTAGCAATTCTTATTTTATCATGATGTGTTTAGTAATTGTGATGAATAAAAATACATTATAATCGTATAATAGTATATTAAATATTTCATTGAGGGACGATATTTTCAAAATAAAATTTACATGAATGCAACTAACAATAGCACCTAACAAAACCCCCTGATTTCCCGACCCGATGTTCATTTCTAGATGAGTAATGCTACTTGAACATTTAGTTGGACAAAAAGTTAGACAAAACCTATTAATATATCTCCTAAATGAATTATATTACCTTCTTTCACTTTTTTTTTTCTTTTTTTCTACTTGGGTGTGTTTGACCTCATTTAGGGATAAATATATTAATAATTTATTATATAAAAAACAGAAATAAGATATATTTTTAAAATTAGATGCTAATTTTTAATATGAGTTATTTCTTTTATCTTTTCAAATTATAAAATAAATTTTTGTGTAATTGTATATATTTTATTTTCTTAACTTTAAAAAAATTTGGACAAAACCTATTAATATCTCACGAGATGAAAAATGAATCACCTATTAAAATTAAAAAAATAAAAAAAATTAACTTTAAAAATATAAACACATTATAAAACATATCACAATTAACTACATAAAAAAATATATACAATTACACAAAAAATTAAAGTTAATTGTGATATTTTTTTTATGTAGTTAATTGTGATATATTTTATAATGTGTTTATATTTTTAAATTTAATTTTTTTTATTTTTTTTAATTTTAATAAGAGATTCATTTTTCATCTCGTGAGATATTGATAGGTTTTGTCCAACTTTTTTTAATTTTTAAAAATAAAATATATACAATTACACAAAATTTATTTTATAATTTGAAAATATAAAAGAAACAACTCATATTAAAATTTAGCATCTAATTTTAAAAAATATATCTTATTTTTGTTTTTTATATAAATAATTATTAATATTTTTATCCCTAAATGAGGTCAAACACACCAATTAGAAAAAAGAAAGAAAAAAAAAAGTGAAAGAAAGTAATATAATTCATCTAGGAAATATAATAATAGATTTTGTGTATGTTTGGTAAGCACAATAAGCTAACTTATGTCTTATTTAGAGGACTTATAAGCTCTCAGTATTTAAATAAGACTAGTTTGGTCGCATGAGCTTATTTGAAAAGTCTGAGCTTATCTCAGATGCTACTATTACAAGCGTTTCAAATAAGCTCATAGAGCTTTTTAATTTTATTCCTATTTTAACATTTTTATTTTTTTTAGAAAATTAAACTATTATTTCGTTAGGTATTAATTTTCGTTTTAATTTCACTACTTTATTAATTATTGGATGAATATCTAAGAATTATTTTAGTGTATATTTGGTAAGCATAATAAGCTAGCTTATGTCTTATTTAGCGGACTTATAAGCTTTCTATATTTAAATAAGCCTTGTTTGGGTGCATGAGCTTATTTGAAAAGTTTGAGCTTATCTCAGATGCTACTATTACAAGCGTTTCAAATAAGCTCATAGAGCTTTTTGATTTTATTCCTATTTTAACATTTTTATTTTTTTAGAAAATTAAACTATTATTTCGTTAGGTATTAATTTTCGTTTTAATTTCACTACTTTATTAATTATTGGATGAATATCTAAAAATTATTTTAGTGTATGTTTGGTAAGCATAATAAGCTAGCTTATATCTTTTTAGCGGATTTATAAGCTTTCTGTATTTAAATAAGCCTTTGTTTGGGTGCATGAGCTTATTTGAAAAGTCTGAGCTAATCTCAGATGCTACTACTACGGGTATGTTTGGCGGACAAAGCTGATAAGTTAGCTGATAGCTGAAAAGTTAGCTGATGACTGATAAGTTATTTGAGAGCTGATAGCTTATAACTGATGACTGATAGCTGAAAAGCTAGCTGATCTAAATAAAAGCGTTTGGCAAATTTAGCTGATAAGCTGACTCAAAATAAAAATTACACAAAAGTACATGTTTAAAATAATAGTGTTAATGCCATATTTTTAATTTATTTTTATATAATACTATGATTGTAATTTAATTATTATTGTTTCTATTACCAATTTTAATATATATATATATA
>BMAC01000079.1:1070342-1096731 GCA_014905375.1 Phtheirospermum japonicum
CTTTTTGATTTTATTCCTATTTTAACCTTTTTATTATTTTTAAAAACTACACTATTATTTCGTTAGGTTTTTTTTTTTTTAATTTCACCACTTTATTAATTGTTAGATGAATATCTAAGAATTATTTTAGTATTGTGAAATTATTATTATTATTATTATTATTATTATTATTATTAGCTTCACTATAAGACGGCGTATAAAGGGAAAAAAAAAAAAAGAATCCTCTCCCCAATCCGTTAAAAAAAAGTATTGTGAAATTATTAAAAATTATATATATATATATATATATATATATATATATATATATATAGTATATATATATATATATGTATATGTTGTGTATGTATATAAAATGAAATTGGTAATAGAAATAATAATAATTAATTTATAATCCTAATATTATATAAAAATAAATAAAAAATAGCATTGACACTATTATTTTAAACATGTACTTTTGTGTAATTTTGTATTTTTGAGTCAGCTTATCAGCTAAATTTGCCAAACGCTTTTGTTTAGATCAGCTAGCTTTTCAGCTATCAGTCATCAGCTATCAGCTATCAGCTCTCAAATAACTTATCAGTCATCAGCTAGCTTTTCAGCTATCAGCTAACTTATCAGCTTTGTCCGCCAAACATACCCTTAGTATTGTGCAATTATTATTATTATTATTATTATTATTATTATTATTATTATTATTATTATTATTATTATTATTATTATTATTATTATAGCTTGACCATAAACTGGCGTATAAATGAAATAAAAAAAATATCTTTCCCCAATCCGTTAAAAAAAGTATTGTGTAATTATTGAGAATTATATATATATATATATATATATATAATATATATATATATATATATATATATATATATATATATATAAAACGAAATTGGTAATAGAAATAATAATAATTAAATTACAATCCTAGTATTATATAAAAATAAATAAAAATATGGCATTGACACTATTATTTTAAACATGTACTTTTGTGTAATTTTGTATTTTGAGTCAGCTTATCAGCTAAATTTTCCAAACACTTTTATTTAGATCAGCTAGTTTTTCAGCTATCAGTCATCAGCTATAAGCTATCACCTCTCAAATAACTTATCAGTCATCAGCTAACTTTTCAGCTATCAGGCTAGCTTATCAGTTTTGTCCGCCAAACATACCCTTTGTCTAATTTTTTGTCCAACTAAGTATATGTTTGGTAAGCATAATTATAAGCTAGCTTATGTCTTATTTTGAGGACTTATAAGTTCTCTGTATTTAAATAAGCCTTGTTTGGTTGTATGAGATTATTTGAAAAGTCTGAACTTTTCTCAGATGCTACTATTACAAGCTTTTCAAATAAGCCCATAGAGCTTTTTGATTTTATTCCTATTTTAACCCTTTTATTTTTTTTAGAAAACTACACTATTATTTTGTTAGGTATTATTATTTTTTTAATTTTACCACTTTATTAATTGTTAGATAAATATCTAAGAATTATTTTAGTATTGTGAAATTTTTATTATTATTATTAATATTAATTAGATAAATATCTAGAGTTATTTTAGTATTGTGCAATAATAATAATAATAATAATAATTATTATTAGCTTGATTATAAATTGGTGTATAAAGGAAATAAAAAAAATCCTCTCCCCAATCAGTTAAAAAAAGTATTGTGCAATTATTAAAAATTATATATATATATATATATATATATATATATATATATATATATATATATATATATGTATATATAACGAAATTGGTAATAGAAATAATAATAATTAAATTTACAGTCCTAATATTATATGAAAATAATTTAAAAAATAGTATTAACACTATTATTTTAAACATATACTTTTGTGTAATTTTGTATTTTTGAGCGAGCTTATCAGCTAAATTTGTCAAACGTTTTTATTTAAATCAGCTAGCTTTTCAGCTATCAATCATCACCTATTATCTATCAGCTCTCAAATAACTTACCAGTCATCAGCTATTTTTTCAGCTATCAGCTAACTTATCAGCTTTGTCCGCCAAACATACCTAAATGTTCAAGTAGCATTACTCTTTCTTTCTAGATATAGAATAAAGTTAGGTTTATGATATTTTGAGTTGAGTATGAAATTTGTACCCTAAATCCTGATACAAACGAGGATGGATAACTCATAAAATCTGAATTCCTATTTAGAAAGCTAAACCCAAACATGACTTTGACGTATATCTCCTTTTTTTATTATTGAATGGAGCCTATCTCGAAGGGGTAAGATCGTCTAAAAAGAAGGTAGAGAAACGTAAAGGATAGCGGGGGAAATAAGTAGAAAGATTCCAAATGAAATCCCACCCCAAAATTTTTGAAATGAAACGAATTAGACAAGGGTGCACAAAAACCGCGTATATATCTCTTACACACAGCATGTATGTATCTACATGTATGTATGCATTTATGTACACTTACTTGTTCACTCCATGAAAAACCCCAGTCAGATCTTTTCCCTTTTTTGAATTCAGGTTTAACACAAAACCCTTGAATCTTGAGTCCCTTGACGCGGATTATTTGATCCAAAATCTTTTCGATTTCTATACAAATTTTACAACTCATAACTGGAACAGCTCAATTCACTGTATCTGAAGCTTCAACAACAGCAAGAACAAGAAGCAGCGGCAAGGGAACAAGCTGATTCTTGATGTCAAGGTAACTACTTTTTGTTCGGACAAGTTCTATTTTCCCCCTCTATCCCATTATAAATCTTTGAATTATCATTTTGGTTTCTTGAGCTTCAGATTCAATCTTGCAAAGCCCATAAAGAAAAATCACTTCTTGTTTAATGTTATAAGCACACAATCCTGGGACCCATTTGTTCTTTCGTGATTTTATGAATTTGCGTTTAACCAATTCAGATTTTGATGTGTCCAGACACTAATAACAATTTATAAACTTCTGAAACTTTAATCTGGGTTAATGAGTACTGAATCTGTTCCAGATTCTCATTTCTGTAATCACATTCTGTAGAAATCTGAAATTTGAAATTTTAATTAACGTCCGCCCCCTCCCCCTTAATTTTTTTCAGTCAAAGTAAAATGGGAAGAAATCTAAGCCCAATCCTGCGCCGGGAACTTGAAAATCTTGACAAGGATGCCGATAGTAGAAAATCAGCAATGAAAGCCTTAAAATCATATGTAAAAGACTTAGATTCCAAAGCAATACCCATCTTTCTCGCCCATGTCTCCGAAACCAAACAAACCGGCATACCTTCCGGAGAACACACAATCTCGCTTTACGAGGTTCTTGCTCGTGTCCATGGCCCGAAAATCGTACCTCAGATCGACAACATCATGAACAGCATCGTCAAGACCTTATCCTTAAGCGCCGGAGCTTTTGCCCTTCACCAAGCCTGCTCAAAGGTGGTCCCATCCATAGCCCGATATGCGATCGACCCCACAACACCCGAGGATCGAAAAAGATACATAATCCACTCCCTGTGTAAGCCCCTTTCGGATTGTCTTCTGGGTAGCCAAGAAAATCTCTCTTCCGGATCTGCCCTTTGTTTGCAGGCGCTCGTCGAGTCTGACAACTGGCGATTTTCGTCTAACGAGATGATTAATGAGGTTTGCCAGAGGGTTGCGGGTGCTTTGGAGAAACATTCGCAGACTAATTCTCACATGGCTCTAATTACGGCTCTGGCGAAACATAATAGCTTAATCGTCGAGGCTTATGCTAGGATATTGATACAGTCTGGGTTGAAAATTCTCGATGATGGTTTTGTTGATGCAAATTCTCAGAAACAGCTGTCGGCTATACATATGGTGAGTTCTTTAATGAGGTGTTTGGATTCGAGGAGTTTGTTGTCTGAGTTGGAGGTGGTGATTAAGGAAATGGAGAAATGCCAGTCGGATAGAATGCCGTTTGTTACTGGTGCGGCTTTTGAGGCACTGCAGATTGCCAAGAAAATATGTGCTGAGAAAGGGTCGAAATTGGATAACGGTAGGAGGAGGAATGTTGTTTGTGGTATGGGAGATCAATCATCTTACACTGCATCGCCTGAGTCGCAAACGGTTGATTCTGATTATTTTATCGAATCGCCGAATTCGATGATGAATCGAGGCCATTATGATAGTAAGAGTGTGAATCGTAGGCTTTGGCGGAGGTGTGAGAATGGGATCTTGGATGTGTCTCTTAAAGATGGGATTTTTTCTAATATAAGTCAAGGAGGGAATGATGATGTCACAAGCTCTGAGTCTGATGACATCATCGATAATTTCTCGGGTTTTCGTTCCGGAGATGGAGTTGTGGGAAGCAACACTCCGAGTCCACAGGTATGTTTCGAAAATTTACTTGTTTGAAGAATCATAGGTTTATTGAATTTAACGTATTATCATTATTACTTAATGTTTGTTTCAGAGGTCAAACTCTTACATTAATGTCGATGACGTGAAGATATTTACAACACCTAGAAAGCTGATTCGGTCGCTTCAGGATGTGGATGATTTTGATTCTGAGTTCTCTAAGAAACAACAACAGAGAAGGTTTAAGAGCCCAGTGACAAGCACATTTACGTCAATGATGCACGAACAAAATGGTCCAAGTCAGGATAAATTGTTTTCTGGCTATGAACACCATGGCGGCTCGGAATCGGTTTCTTCAACGGAGGATGTAATAGTGTCTGCTGAGGTGGTTACGGGAAATGAAGGTCAAACACAGAGAACTCATGTTCTGAAGAACAATCCCAGCTCGGCCCGTAGCATAGTTTATGGTCTTTTTGTTGTTTTTGCAGTGGTTTTGTGTTTGTTGGCGATTGGTGAACAGGACGATCACAATATTCTTGTCCCAACATAGGCTAGGTGTTTGTTCACGTATGTTATTTGATTTTCGCAGTATTCTAGGTTTTGCTCTTCTTAGAGAACAATTTGCTCCTTGTAGAAAACTATTTCTTGAATATGTTTCAAGGCTTGATTTCATTTTTTTTCACCATTGAAATTTCAGTAATGCAGATGTTAAATATAACACATACAAGAAAAACTCAATTGTTTTTCAAAATTACAAATACCTTCTTGAAATTTGCCTTTTAATTTATAAATTGCTCCTTAACATATCTTACGGAGGTATTTGGGATGCTCTAGAAGAGTATTTATAATTTTTGAAAATTAATTGTTTTTTTTTTTTTTTTTGCATAATGGGTGATTTTTTATAATCTATCCTAGAAATCTACCTAGTGATTGACCAGGATGCAACAAAAAATTGGGTATGAATGGGAATTTCTCTTGTTCAAACTTTAGATGTTTCTATTTGACCTTCAATTATACTGTAAAAGAATCTAAAAAAGCAGCATTTGTCAGTCAAAGATGTAATTGTTTAAAGCAAAATTGCCTTCTTTTTCAAAAAAAATATATAAATCCCTTGAGCAGCTCAAATTTGCTGCTTAAATTAGGAATTGGGATTCCACAATTGGAGTCCTCCTCTCCATTCACTTTGAGGGTTCAAGATTATTGGCTCAAGCAAGGCCGCATGGCCAATGCAGATATATGAATACTTCCCATACCATTCATGTTCTGATCCCGGGCTGAACATGTACAGTTCTTTAAACCCGTTTCTCTCCACCGAAACTGAATTTCTCCGACCCTGTTCCAAAAAAATAAATGACCTTACATTGCATTGCACTGGTTATAGTTTGACAAAATAAATATGTTAGGAAACAGTTACTTACGCGATCAATGATGGTCAAATGTCGCGGGGCGCTAGTGTAAATCCCACTCAATCTTTTCGTCAAATGTTTGTAGTTATCTTCTTCCTCTTCACCCTCCAACCCCTCCACATCATCGCCCTCATCCTTATCTCTCGATAGTTTGCCGAACGGCCATAATTTCCCGAAACCCGGACGAGCCGTGCTGTTGACTCGAGGAGGGACGATACTGAAATCCCCCGCAAAAGGTGGCATGGTAAAGAAATCCGACCCTTGTAGCCCCAACGCGTAGGTGGCGTCCGGGGTGCTGGCCGCCAGGTGGCACACGGACGAGCCGGTCAGACGAAAAGTGGACGAAGCGGTTAAGTTAGTTACAACAACCTCCGAGTTCAAAAAATCTCGTCCGAGCGTCAAGACATGCTTTACTTGTGCAGCCCCGTCTTGGGTGGTGCTCATCAACTCCATCCGGATCGAGTTTTCCGGAGTTCCGTTGACTTTATGCAGAGCCCAGTCGTTCGGAGACCATTCCGGAGATGTACCTTTGTTGTCGCCCGATAAGGCTAAGGATAAAGATAGCCCACCTTGAATGGCGGTGGATGAAGAAACGGTTGTGTGAAGCAACTCCATTGTGGCACCGTGCCACATTTCGGGCTTGAACGAAGTGATTAAGCCGTTTGGGAGCATTAGCTTTGCCGAGGTTCCGTTTTCGAGTGCCATGCGCAACACCCGGCTATTGCCTAAGCTTGAGAAGGTGACTCCATGTGTTTTTAACTCGTCCGCCTCTTGTGAAGAGCAGAGAACGTTATTACGTGGGCGACGGCGTATTGTAGGGGTTGTGGGGATTAGGAAACTGCAGGCAATGGCCATTTGGATGGCTTCCAATTGTTAGAATGGCCAAAAACAGGCCCTTATCCTCAAGGCTGACTTAAGATGATTAATTGAGGAAATATCTGGGATTAGTGAAAAGACGCATTTACCCATGGAAAGAAGGAATATAGTAAAGTAGAATTTGTTTATACTTCTTTTCTTTTCTTTTTTCAACACCTGAATTTTAACTTAAGCATCTAAAGGTTCCAGTGGTTGAAGTTTTTTTGTTTTTTTTAATTGTTTATTAATCTTTTTTAGTAGTTCTGGTTATAGGTGAGATCAAGGCCTTGGTGATCATGTTTAGATGGAAATTAGCATCATCTTCCTGATGCATTCTTTTATCCTTTCAACACATTCTGTTCGAGTGAATTTCATTACAGGTTAAACAATGTCCCATTTTTGAATGTTGCCTTCCAAATCTATCAGTTTGAAAAGAAAAATAAAATAAAATAAAATAAATATTTGGTGCAAAATACCACTTTGTTCATTTATCATTAGATTATTGTCACAACAAGGACTGAACAATGGCATATTATATATAATGTAAATTTTTCTTTACATCAGTGATGGAGAATTTCTATCATCATCATCATCAGATTAGAAATGAAATAAAATTGTATTGATAATTTGAAAGATATTATCATAATCACAAGTTATCGTGCTCTATGACTTGCGCCCCTCTCCACTCTTCACCAGGATTCACAGTCACCGGCACCAACATCGACGCCGAGCCTGTACATATAAAATAGTCCTTCCCATACTTATCCGAAAACGAACCCGGGCTCGACAAGTATATTTCCTCGAAACCCATTCGTATCACCCGAAAAAACAGTCCACGCCCCTGAAGCCAATCAAAAACAACATTAGTACTATTATTGAATTAAGAATAAAAGATTTAATATTTATCATTATTACTCATCACCTGATCTATAGTTTCGTACTTAGAAGGCGCTCTTCTATGAAAAGCGTTCGAACGGTCATCCGGTGGGGCCGCGTAAACTCTACAGAGCCTGTGCTTGAGGACAGTAATCGGCTCGTCTTGCACGGCCCACACTCCGGGCTTCTTCTCGGGCTCCCACCCGAAAGAGAAGAAGCCCGGAGGATCCTCGGGCTTGATAGCTTCAGCTGGGGATAAGATCTCGAAAGGGGACGGCAGAGGAGGGTGCGTGCAGTAAGAAGATCCCTTCAAACCCTGGACTCCGGTCCCACTTCTATTCTTAGACCTGAAATGGCTAAGTATGGCGCTTTTCAGGTTCACAGCCTTGCGCCCATTGTTCTTCACTATCACAGCTGTGGCGATGCTCAACGGGTAGAGTGACACCACGTAGCTAATATCCAATGTCCCTTTAGTGCAGCTCAATTCAACCTAATTAGCATTAGAAATTCAAATTTATGATTAATAATTTGAATTTAAAAAAAATAATTAGTTGGAAAATACCTGAAGAGCATCGATGGAATCGGAATCAACATCATTTACAGCCCATTCAGTGGTGGAATTAACGATGTTATCCTCATTTATGACCAAACCGATACCACCTCGGGCTGTGGGGCCCGAGCCCGAACCGGATGGAATGATAGTATGAAGAAGCTCCTCAAAGCCGTCGTCTTTCCAGTAGACCTTGGGTTTGTAGGAAGTTATATGGCCATTGGCTATCTGAAGCTTCAGTGAGCTTCCATTTCGAACGGTTAGTTCAACCTCGCCGGAATCGGAGAATTGAACGCCTTTCCGACCGAATTTCTGGTCGAGGGTCTCGGGAGAGGGGATGGGTGTGGTGGCTGCTTTAGGTGGTGTGGGAGAGTTTTTGAGGAGAGACAAGGAGGATAGAAGAGAGGCCATTGCAAGAAGATTAAGAGAGTGCCTGTGTGTGTGTGTGTGTTTGTTTCCTCAATTTCTGGATAGACCTTCTGTGTCTGTCTCTCTCCCTATTATCTGCAGTTTCATCCTTTGTAGTAATTCATCTCCCTCAGTTGGAAATTGATCATATATTTATCATTGCAAGAATTATTTTAATTTGCCACTAAATTTAGAGAAAAATAGTAACTAATGACAGATTTACAAACCACGTCGATCCTACTTATATTTACATTTAATTAGTAATTAAATGCAATATAATCATACAATATTGTCAATAATATAAATGTTTCTTTAATTTTTCTTCTTTCTTTTTTTGGGGTTTAATTGCAATTTCAGATATGTAATTTTAAGGAATTCTGTTGATACATAACTGATATGTCAACCTGTAGTTAATCCTAATTACACATGTTGTCACAGTGCGCCTCTTGATTTATCCTATGTCTTTCTAATTGATTAAGATTGGGCATGATTGTTGAGGAAAGGCGCCTGTGACACACGGGAGCACATGTCTCGCATCGAGACGAGTATTATTCGAGCGGTGACGATGTACGTACGGTCGGCTGCACTCTAGGCAGCATTGTGTGGGGGTAATCCAACCCTTCGGCGTTCAGGCATTCTTACCCGATTCATTGTGGGGAGCGTGTCGCTATTCAAGGAATTAACGAAAAAGAGGGGATTATACCAACCCTACCCAAATCTGGTCGGGAGTTGTATCCGCTCTCCTTACGAGCCAAAGGCAGGGCGAAACCCATCGTTATCCCGTAAATGGCATGTGTATTCGTGCCGCAATGTTTATCCTGTGACAGTTTGGTAATAGAGCCGGCTAGTCTTGCATAATCTGTATGGGCGGAGCAGACTAGGCGGTCCTCTTTTTAGTCTGAGACAAACTCGTGGGTACTATAAATAAGGCCGTACCGGCTGGGTGTGTACCGAGCATCCTGCGCAGTGTCGCGGCCACGGGGCGCCCGGGCGAGAGCGAAGCAATCCTTCGGAAAAGGCCGTCCACCATGAGAAGATTCGGGGACGCACCTCCCGCAAGTAACTCAACGCACGTCGCGGGACACGTCCGCCGGGCGAGACGGAGGCACTCCTCGGACAAGCAGTGCGGACGCACCTACTGAATATGTACTAAGTACTTCTTGGACTTGTTCCTCCCAACGATCGTTTATTTTTCCGCTACGAGCCGTGCGTGCATACAATGATACCCGTTCAAGCAGGCGGCTCCACGGGAACACGTTGTGTCTGGGTACGTCCATAAGATCAAGTGGGGGAGGATGTCACAGTGCGCCTCCTGATTTATCCTATATCTTTTTGATTTGTTAGGATTGGGCATGATTGCCGAGGAAAAACAATTGTGACGCACGGGAGCATATGTCTTGCATCGAGACGAATATTATTCCGGCGGTGACTGATGAGGTACTTAAACGATCGGCTGCACTCTAGGCAGCATTGCGTGGGGGTAATCCATCCCTTCGACGTTCAGGCATTCTTACCCGATTTATTGTGGGGAAGTGTGTTGATATTCAAGAAATTGACGATGAAGAGGGGAGTAGGCCAACCTACCCAAATCTGATCGGGAGATGTAGTCGCTCTCCTGATGAGCCCAAGGCAGGGCTAAACCAGTCGTTGTCCTCTAGATAGCATGTGTATTCGGGCCGTAAAACTTATCCCCCGACACATGTTGTGCATTCAAAACCTAACATGTTAGCCTCTTATGAATGTGTTGAAATGCTTCCTTTTCTATTTTTTTCGCTTGGTATGTTGTAATTTTTTCATTTGCTAAAGAAACCATGGTTTCTTCTTCTCTCCACCCCGATTTGTTTCAAATATTACTTCGAAGAAAAGATTATCCAAAGTTTTTATTAAAATAAATTTTTAACTTCATAATCCAAATATGTAAAAAAAATTAATTAATTTTTCTCCTTAAATCTCCATCTGGATAATTTGTTCTTCGAATATTTTTTCAAAGATTTTTGCTCCAAAAGATATTTTTTGCATTCGATCTAGATTCTTTTTGTTTGTTTCAATAATTTACGAAGTTGGATTAATAAAAAATACGCGAGCTTAATCCAACCATACGAATCAATAACATGTCATCAACAGTTGCGATTGATTTTTCTTGATAATTCATTTTTTCTTCTTCATCTTCTCATACGAATCAAAAGCAGGTCATCATTTTTTTCTCTTGGTGATCGGATATCATTGAGGATGGGCTAGGGGATGCCTAGGTTCTTCACCTTCTTCTGGCCAGAAATCTAGGATTTGATTCCTCATATGTACTACTCTTTATCCTTTTCATTATATAAATTTATAATTAGATTTTTGCTGTGTTTGTTTGTTTTTTATGGGAGCCTTGAATTGGGTGTCTTTTGTGATGTGGTTTTCTAATAATTGTCCGAGTATGTTGGAAAGTTGGGTTCAATATAATAAGAGCATTTTCTTTAGCATGAATTCTGATGAATACAATCACTTTTCTCTATATTTTTAAAGACACAATTTTCTATAAGTCTCAAAGCCTATAAATTGTTGTTGACTCCTAAAGCATGAAGATGAAAATGAGATTTCGAACTTGAAATTAAGAAATGAAATTACAAATTAGATCAAAGATTAATAATAAATACTAAAAAAAATAAGGGTATAATAGTTTTTACATTAAAAAGATTGGGGCCATCTTAAGATGAAGCCGTGGGTGGTCGACCATCATGCCCACCCTTAGGGTCGGCCCTGGTTATTAACATGAGTTATCAACTGTCCACTTAAGTGAGTGATTATTTGTGTATTGGAAATAAAATTTGTAAAATTTGTAAAATTCAATTCAACCGAATCAGCTCTCTAAACATTTATCAAAGAGTGTTGGAACTGAAACTACGATTTATAACCTACTAGCTAATCTGAGTTTAGTTGTAAATTTATTAAGAAATCGCTTGAAGTTTTCTTGAATCAGCTAAGAACTAGTTAGGAATGTTTTTTAATTGTTACAATTGATCGTAGTTAATCTATAGTCACATGTTTTTGCTACAAATTATCTAGCAATTGAGTTTGCTGTAGCAAATTTCTTGTAATTTTTTTAAATAATAATAAAAAAGCAACAACAGATATAAATAATTATAAACCAAATATTCATATGCATATCAAACTCGAGCTTGATAAAATAACATACAAATCAAATCAGTCGAATAAATCACACCAAACAAGTATATGCGAAAACCAATAGTTTTAAAGAAGTAGGATAGGTAGTGATCTCTAATAGTGCTAAAATTCCCAATGAAGGTGAATACGGTTAGGGTGGGTCCAATGAAAGCTGTGTCGTTTGCTGCTAGATTGACCATAGTCAAACCGGTGATTGCGGATTAAAAGTTGATTACTATAAAAATAGGGGATAAATTTTTTTTGCCCCCCAAAGTATGCAGTTTTTTTCACTTTGCCCTCCGAAGTATTTTTTGTTCCACTTTGCCCCCTGATGTACAATAATTTTCGACTTTGCCCCCCAAACTTTATTTCCGGCGGAATATTCCTTTTAGATTCCATCAGCGGGCAGCTGGGGGGCAAAGTGAAAGAATCTTATAGTTTGAGGGGGCAAATTAAAATAATATAAATATTAAAATTTTATTTTAAAGTTTTATATTTGAAAAACATATATAATTTTTATCTTATACTCACAAACACACAAAGTTGTCAATACAATTCCAATTTAAAAGTCCCGTAAATATAAATATTGTTAATACATCTTCTAAATATTTAATTAATATTTATAATTTTCTAAATATAAATATTGTCAATACATCTTTTATATTATTAAATATGAAACACATGACTAAGTATTATGTAAATTATTATAATACAAAAAATAAAATTATCATTCAATATTTTTATTTATATAAAAAGTGTGATTAAATACTATATTAATCGTGAGTACATTAATTATTATATAAGATTATAATTATCGAATGATTAATATAGTTAAAATCTTGATTATAAGATTTTAACTATATTAATCATTCGATAATTATAATCTTATATAATAATGAACTCATGATTAATATAGTATTTAATCACACTTTTTATACAAATAATAATATCGAATGATAATTTTATTTTTCGTATCATAATATTATAATGCATATACAAAATACACATTTATTTTATTTTGTTCAATCATAATACATAATAATAATATATTATTATGTTACTTAACCTAATAATTTACATAATACTTTGTGTTTCATATTTAATAATATAAAAGATGTATTGGCAATATTTATATTTAGAAAATTATAAATATTAATTGAAAATTTATTAGTTTTTTTTTTTAAATTCGAATTGTATTGACAACTTTGTGTGTGTGAGTATAAGATAAAAATTATATATGTTCTTCAAATATAAAATTTTAAAACAAAAATTTAATATTTATATTATTTTAATTTGCCCCACAAATTATAAGATTTTTTGCACTTTACCCCTTAAACTATAATATTCTTTCACTTTGCCCCCCAACTGCTCGCCGATGGAATGTAAAAGGAATATTCCGCCGGAAATAAAGTTTGGGGGGCAAAGTCGAAAATTATTGTACATCAGGGGGCAAAGTGAAACAAAAAATATTTTGGGGGGTAAAGTGAAAAAATCTGCATACTTTGGGGGGTAAAAAAAATTAGCCCTAAAAATAGATGACAAGATTATTGTGAAAAAGTTGAACTCAATGGCAACTTTTGAAACGCCAAACATGACCATTGCCGAAGACATATATTCTCTTTCAATCTATTTTGATTGTGGTCGTTTTGTTCATTGTAAATATTCGAGTGATGTATATTGTGTTAGACATGTTAGTTTAATTATCGAGGGCAAAGTTCATGTGAATGGCTTTCCCGTATTACTAAGTATTGTTAAACGGGCCAGCCCGTTCTGGCCCGCCGCGAGCTGCCCCAAAATGGGTCCTGGCCTGACCCATTTTTTCGCGGGCTGAGAAATTCTAAGTCCGCGGCCCGCAAATGGAGGCTCGCGGGTCAACGGGCCAGACTGTTTTAAATTTTTTTTATAAACTTACATTTTTATGTTAAAATTTAATTAAAAAAAATATTATAATATTTAAAATTTTCTAACGGACAAATAGGAAATAAAAGAATAGAAATATTTCTTCAATTTTAACCAATAGAATTCTAATTTAAAATAAAAAAAAAAAAAAAAAAAAAAAAACTGAAAACGGGACAGCCCACTCCGGCCAGTGAAAACCCGCGAGCTGAACAGGGCGGGCCAAAAAAGTTTGCGATCAAACAGACTTGGGAAATGGACCGCCTGTTTGCACGGGCTGACGGGCCAGCCTACGGTCTTTGTCCCTTTTTAAAAGTGCTACGTATTACTTCGTAGATCTTTAGTAATCTAGGGTCGATGATGTCATTTGACTCCAATTATAAATTATTTTAAGTTAATTTAAGCCATCATTTGTTTAAAAAAATGTATGGGAGAATGAAACTTCATATGCTCGAAACTTTGTGTGTTATTTGATATCATTTCGTTTCACTAAAAAATAATGAAAATAAAATTTTTAGGGAGATAATTTTTTTTTATAAAATAATGATTGAATATAATTTGTATTTTTTTAGTAAGTGATTTGATATAAAATTATTTGGTAAATAAGATTTCAAATGGGACCCACAAAAGTTTTTGTGTGGTGGGAATTAATGATGGTGAAAAGATGAGAGACAGAAAATAAACTACAATTTTTGTGTTGTGGAAAATTAATGGTAGTTGTGAGATAAGGGAGATGAAGTAAATAGATGAGAGAGAAATGAGAAAAAAATTTTTAAGAATTTTTTTTTATTATATTTTTTGAGTTATAAACAATAATTTGTTTGCTATTTTTCTTTTGTTATGTTGGAGGAGTAATGGATAAAGTCATCAAATAACTATTTTACCCTCTAATATTTAGAATAAAAATCTAATTATCATTGGGTCGCACCGAACAAACATTTCTTATCGAGAGCGACATTGTTGGGGGCAGACCTGTCATTTCGGGCGGGTAGATATTCAGAAGGCGAAGGCAGGAACATGTGGCGGCAGATTTTTACGTGCAAAAATTGAAGTGAGTTTTGAGTTTTGGAAAAGAAACATGAATTGAAAACGCCAGTTGGCTGGGCTATTGAATCAATCAGTAAGCAGCTCGAGTACTTGTTTCAGTTTTGGATCTTGTTACTACTCATTGCAGTTTTGGGGTGGCCGTGAATTGAATTGATGGCACAGTTCACTTCCGGGGGCCGCTTGAAATCCCTCTTTGGCTGCGATGGATTGTCGAGTAAAGCTAACGCCTTTGGGTCACGATTCACTTACTCGTCTTCAATTCCACTAGGAAATCGCAAGTGCAACATCTGTATCTTGGGTGCATCTTCGTCTGCTAGGAATTTGAACAATAATAATAATACTAATAATCCCGATGGCGTTTTTGATGAGATTTTGAAGATTGGCGACCCAGACTTTGAGATTGATGAGCTCGCTTCCTTCCGAGGCTTGGTTCTGGACATCTCCTACAGGTATTAGTTCCATCTAATTAAATAAATAAATAAATATTAATTGTATTTGTACTGATGTTTTTCCATTCAATAAATTAACGACCAGTAGTTAGTTGAAAGATATTCCATATGTTGTGTTAGGCCTAGGCTGATTTATGTAGAATTTTATGAAATTGCTGATAATTTTCAATGTAATGAATTCTCTGTCATGCTAGTTAGGCCTGTTAATGTTGTCTGCTGGAAACGCGCCATATGTTTGGAGTTCATGGATAAGGTAAGATTCTTGCTACTACTTTGCACTTGCATTTCCCTTTTTCAATTAACTATAATCGTATTGTCTCACAGAACAGAATCATAACCTTTTGATTTCATTACATTCTTCTTATATTGCAGGCTGATGTTTTAGAATATTATGACCAAACTGTAAACTCTCCTAGTGGTTCCTTCTATATTCCTGCTGTTTTGAGGGTACGTGCCATCAACGGATTTGTTGCAACACTGTAGTTTACTTTTTTAATTTTATCTATGCCCGATTCCATTGTTATAGTTTAATTACGTTTCTACTTGAAATGCCTAATAGTTACCAATATGTTCGTTCCCCTCCTCTTAAAACTTCCTTTGGAGCTTTAAGTGTTCTTCTTTTTTATTTTTATTTTATTTAAGTTATTCCAGTTTTTGCTTGGATGCACTTTAAATTTTGGGTTGGGATCTATATCAACTTGTGTTGTAAGGAGTAATAGCTTTTCTTTTTGGGTGAGTTAGTAGCTTTTGACAATGCATTGCTGAATTGGCATTTGTGTTTCTTTGATTTCTGATTTTTGAGAACTCTGAATTTAGGAGATTCCCAGAATTTGGGGTATGATAGTCAATCTGTTGATGTTAATAAGTTCGAAAATTGGGCTCTGTTGGTCTTCACAATCTATTTATAGATCTCTTGGTCTGTGTTCTAAGCATTTATTATTGAATCTATCAATTGATTGATCTCTTTTTCCTTTTTTTTTTCTTTGAAACAAAAAACTTGAGAGACTGGGTGTGTTCTAAGCATATATTTAAATAAAGTGTGCGTGTTTATTGGAAAATAAAATAAAGAATCCGGGCCTTTTTTAATCATTATTATTGTAATTATGGATGTGGGAGGATAACATTGGTAATGAGCTATTTGAGAAGCAATGTTAGCGTAATTAGCCATTTTCCATATTTTGTTCTTCCAGGTATAACCCTTTGAACTAATCAACGATGATTGTGCGTCAACTGTTCCAGGTTCCACATTTATTACAAGTTGTGAAAAGAAGGAAAGTGAAAAGAGGCCTCAGTCGTAAAAACATTTTACAGCGTGACAATTTTACGTGTCAGTGAGTTCTCAACTACCTAGCCTCGCGTTCTCATGTTTTTTATTACTGTTGCCAGCCATGCAATATGCATTGTTACCGTAACGTGACTTGTTATTTGCATACTTGATGTGTAGATACTGTTCTTCCAGTGAGAACTTGACCATTGATCACATTATACCAATTGCACAAGGGGGGAAGTGGACCTGGGAAAATCTGGTAAGATAACCTCGTACCAAAATATCTGGTAAGAAATTACGTGCCACTTTTCAGATTATGTTTTTCCATCACGTTGCTGTGAAACAGGTTACTGCCTGTGCCAAGTGCAACTCAAGGAAAGGCCAGAAAACACTGGAGGAAGTAAATATGAAATTGATGAAGGTTCCAAAGGTACTTTGGATGAATCGACTTGAAATGACCTTACACACACTTACGTATCATGATTTTATCATCATCGCCGTATATTGCAGGCTCCCAAGGACTATGACATACTAGCAATACCACTAACAAACCAGGCAATAAAGATGCTGAAAACGCGCAAGGGGATGCCGGAGGAGTGGCAGCAATACCTCTCAAAGCCATATGCAGCACCGTGATGTCGGCAAAGAGGAGTGAAATGCATTGTTTGCTAGTTATGGTTCTTGATCATGGGATTTACTGTTTATAAATTGTATTTATATTAGTTCGTAAAATGTAAATGGCTTAACTCTTGGTGAACACTTGTTAATAGTAAACTATGAAGCGCTAATACGGGTATGAGAATACGTCATGCATCAAAATTTTAAGAATACAAGCACGATAAATATATATACATATAACATATTTAAGTTATATATTTCGTATTATTGGAAATGTAGTCTTATTAACTTAAAATATTGAAATTTCACAGTATTAATGAAGATTGACCCGCTACTTGTTATTCTGTACAAAGGAGTCCTGCCTAATTCACCAATTCGTGAGAAGTTTCAATGAGACATAAAATAAGCAAAATATTTATGCATCCATTTATTTTTCTTAAAACCTATAAACTACTAAATACTTATCCTTACGTTCTCCAATGTTATATTGGAATCTGCAATAATTCTTATTACAGTGTTTCTTTATTTCAAGTTATTATATTTTCCTTTTAAAATGGACAATTTATGAGCAAGTATTGATATATATCCGAAAAAAATCGTATCTGACAAGTATATGGGGATGACATCATCGCATAAAGTGTTCGAAAATGAAACTGTTGTATAGATATGTTATCTATTACCACGTAGGTCTCGTGACACGACACGTGAACATGCTTATGACACGTAAATTATAACGTAAAACAGGACACGACATGCGAGACACGACACGGCAAAATATCATATTTTGAAGTGTCCGTGCATCATAGATTACCACCCAATTTCCAGCGAAGTTTGTTTTGTGTGGGATACTCGTTGGAAATTAGACTGGTTTGAGTTTCCACACTATCGCAAACGACAATTAACTACACCCTCCGTTGTTAATTAATTAACGTTACGGCTTATAATTAGAGAATTAAGAATATGTAATCTGATTAAGTTGTTCAAATAATTAATTATTGATAAGTTAAAATATAAAAGATGATTTATTATGATTGTGACATGGATACAGTAGACCGAAAATGTGATAAATTTAATTAGAAAATTGAGAAAGAGGTTAGAACATCAATTAATTAAATACAGAAAGAGTATATTGTTTTGAAAAATATAAAATTTTACGGTAAAGTTCTGTATATAATTAAAAAAAAATTCTATGCAAAATCTCGGTTGGGGGGTGTGACATCAGTTTTTGTGTTAGAGCATCTCCAATGCAATAGTGTTAATTGATCATATGTGGCAAAAAAAAGGTTCTCAAATGATGCAAATGTTAATGTTATATATGTGATAATTAATTTTATTTATTTTTATAAAAAATAAAGAGAGAGGAATAACATGATTGGATGATATTTTTAAAATTAATTGTAGACATTGTCAAAAGTAATGTCTATAATTTAATATTGTTTTTGATAATGTTAAACATTTAATGTGCCACATAATTATTTTTATTTCATGTCAATTTTTCCACTTTCAATATTGCTGCATTGGAGATACTCTTATTCACAGTAAACTTAAGTTCATTCCCAGGTCACCTTAATAGGATATCAATAAATGTAAATATAGGGGATGAGAGGCTCTCCAATAATACAATGGTGTTTCAAACCCAATCACATTTTATGTCCAGTTAATATGATGTACCCAATAATATTATTAAAAAAGTCATCTTTGATAAAGCCTATCCATGAAAACTTGCCTGCGAAAATGCCCAGCTCCACAAGGCGCGCGTGTGCACAAACCCTACTAAATTAGACGGAACGGAAAGAGATTTTCGTACAAAATTTTATATAATATATCAGTTTTCTTTTTCTTTTTTAATTTCATTTAATTCAAGGGTTGGCGGGAAACTATATGACCTTTCCCGCCAGGGATATGCAGCATAACCCTAGGCCCCCTTTCATTATTTTCCCTCCAGATTAAGAAACACCGAAAAATCAAAACACAGATCTGAACTGAAAATGGAGAGTAATGGCGTCGGCGGCGGCTACTGCGTTGACGAGAAAGCGGTGAAGGTGGAGAACATCTTCCTGGAGTTCCTCAAGAACTTCAGAGAGGCGGACGACGGCCGTGGAGGCTACGACCCCTATTACGAGGCCGAGGTGGAGGCGATGAGGCCCAACGACTCCAACACCATGTTTATCGACTTCTCACATGTGATGCGCTTCAATGACGTCATCCAGAAGGCCATCTCCGAAGAATTCATCCGCATGGAGCCTTACTTGAGGAGCGCTTGCAAGAGATATATCATGGAGCTCAAGCCCACCTTCATCGCCGATGACAATCCGAACAAGGACATCAATGTTGCCTTCTACAACCTCCCCATGGTTCGGAAATTGAGGGAATTGACCACCGCCGAGATCGGGAAGCTGGTGTCAGTGAGCGGCGTGGTCACCCGCACCAGTGAAGTTCGGCCTGAGCTTCTTCAGGGCACCTTCAAGTGCCTGGAGTGTGGGAACGTCATTAAGAATGTTGAGCAGCAATTCAAGTACACTGAGGTTTGTTTTACTCATTTCATCCTGATTAGGGCTTTTATTTTACATTGGTAGAAGAAGAAAAAAAATCAATTAATCTCTCTGCACACAATTTAAATGGAGAAACCCAATTAATCGCTTCATGCTGTTGTGAATGTGTTCCGATATATTTGGTTGTTCGATGTATCACTTTGAAGTTGAAACCTTTTATATTAGGATCTTTACAGAAATGAAACCAAATTAGGGCATCAAATTAGCAGAAATCACAGTGATCTATTTTATTATTTGAATCCAAATCACTCACTACTGCATTGAATATTAACATTGCTGTGCTATTGTAATTGGAAGGTTGAAATTAACTCAATTAACTTCATTTGTGTTTGTATGCTGTAATCTGAACTTGCAGCCAATTATATGCATGAATGCAACATGCCAAAACAGGGCAAATTGGGCATTGCTGAGGCAAGAGAGCAAATTTACTGACTGGCAGAGAGTCAGAGTGCAGGAGACCTCCAATGAAATACCTGCAGGTTCACTTCCCAGGTCGCTAGATGTCATCCTACGTCACGATATTGTCGAACAAGCCCGGGCCGGTGACACGTATGTACTTCTAATTTAATTAGCAACATTCCATTAAGATTAATCAGCACATTCATAATGTTTCCCAATTGTAATATTGTTTGCAGGGTTGTATTTACTGGCACGGTGGTTGTTTTACCCGATATTCTCTCATTGGCTGCTCCAGGGGAGAGAGCAGAGTGCCGAAGAGAGTCATCTCGCAAGGATGGCGCGGCCGGTCAAGAAGGTCTCAAAGGACTTCGTGCGTTGGGTGTGAGAGACTTATCTTATCGTCTGGCCTTTATAGCCAACTCCGTACAGGTCGGTGAATTTTTGGCCTTAAGTTCAGTTTTCTTGAAGCACTTGGCTTTCCCTTCTTTTATATGGGTTTTTGTTTCTTATCCCATCATAGGTGTGCGATGGAAGAAGGAACGCTGATATCAGAAACCGAAGAGATTCTGATGAAGATGATAGCCAGCAATTCACTGTAAATTCGAATTCCTTTAGTTTGAGCAAATTTCAATGTTTGCGTAACTCCTCTTGTAAGCAGGCTATATTTGACTTACCATTTTTGCCATTGACTGATATGGCAGGCAGAAGAGTTGGATGAAATCCAACGGATGAGGAACACTCCAGATTTCTTCAACAAGCTTGTTGATAGCACTGCACCGACTGTATTTGGACACCAAGATATTAAACGTGCAATTATTCTCATGCTGATGGGTGGTGTACATAAATCTACACACGAAGGGATCAACTTACGAGGGGATATCAATGTTTGTATTGTGGGAGATCCCAGCTGTGCAAAGTCTCAGTTTCTCAAGTATGCAAAAATCTTTCATGTTGGCAGAGAGAGTCACGGTGCTTGTTCTATTAAATCTGCTAAAAGTCTCACCGGTTACATTTGTCTTGCAGGTATACAGCGGGCCTAGTTCCTAGATCTGTCTATACGTCGGGAAAATCTTCGTCCGCTGCCGGGCTTACTGCAACTGTGGCCAAAGAACCAGAGACCGGTGAATTCTGCATCGAGGTAGTGTTTCGACTCTATTCGATTTCTTCTTCGGATTGGCTTACATTTAGAAGAAATACTTACTGTACTTCACGAACCCTTGGATGCATTTATGCTTTATTTTCACGATCTAAATTCAAACTTCACCCCAAAATTCAGAATTTTCGCTTTCACCTCAAACTGTTAAATATGCAATAAACATGATTTCATATAATTTAAGTTCCAGTTTTATAGTTATACTAATTGTTCTCAGGCTGGTGCACTGATGCTTGCTGACAATGGCATCTGCTGTATCGATGAATTTGACAAGATGGATACAAGAGATCAGGTAATTGTAACTTTTACTATATAATTGTAACTTTTAACTATACATAACATAACCATTTTAACAACTATGTTTGGTTCATGCGTTTGATTGAAGGTTGCCATTCACGAAGCTATGGAACAGCAAACGATAAGCATAACTAAAGCTGGAATACAAGCAACTCTGAATGCTAGAACATCAATCTTAGCTGCTGCAAATCCTACAGGAGGGCGCTATGATAAGACTAAACCCTTGAAGGTACAATATCTGCAATCCCACTTTCCTTTATTGCAACCTGCTCAGTTCCATATTAATTAATTAATGTTTCTGTTATATTTATTTCTGCAGTATAATGTGGCCCTTCCTCCAGCGATCCTTTCAAGGTTTGACCTCGTATACGTGATGATTGATGACCCAGATGATCAAACTGATTACCACATAGCTCATCATATCGTGAGAGTTCATCAAAAGCGTGAAGAAGCACTGTCTCCTACATTTTCAACTGCACAAGTGAAGCGCTACATCTCGTATGCAAAGACTCTGAAGCCTAAGGTTCGCGGAAATGTAACTTTGATTACTGTGTGTGTGTGTGTGTATGTTGGTTCTTGCTTGACATAATTATCCTTGCTATGTATATGCAGATGAGTCCTGAATCTAGACGATTGTTGGTGGAGTCGTATGTTTCACTTCGCAGAGGGGACACAACTCCCGGCAGTAGAGTTGCTTATCGCATGACAGTGAGGCAACTCGAGGCGCTGATCAGGCTCTCAGAAGCACTTGCACGGTGTCATTTAGATACTCAGGTGATATTTAATTTCCTTGTAAACCTAAAAAAATGTCTTTCTCACAAACCTATTTGCCTCAACTCTCATATATATTCATTTGATATGGTTTAGGTGCAACCTCGCTATGTACGCCTTGCTGTGAGATTGCTGAAGACATCAATAATCCAGTAAGAAGTGGCAAACATCATTATTACTTTTTTTTTTCTTATCTGTAAGTATTATAATAATTAACAAGTCATGTTTGTTGTCTTTCAGTGTGGAGTCGAGTGATATTGATTTATCGGAGTTCCAGGAAGAGAATAATGACGTTGATGATGGTAATGGTGACAATGGGAACAATGATGATTCTGGTCAAGGTGATACTAATTTAAATGATGCAGCATCTCAGCCAGCTTCTGAAAACAAAGGTCAGGAGATTATTTGCTCCAACATACATCTTTCTTTAGCTTTCTAATAATGCAACCAACCAACTCTTTACTGTTTCAATGTCATTATGCAGAAACTGCAGCAGGACCTGCAAATGTGCAAGGAAAGAAACTAGTAATAACTGATGAATACTTTCAGAGGGTTACTCGAGCCCTTGTCATGCGACTCAGACAACATGAGGACTCTCTAATGCATGGAGGTGATCCACTTGCATTATTTTAACTAGCTTTTTCTTATTTATAGCTTTTTTTTAATTATAATAATAACTTAACAAAAAAAAAAGGGAAAGGGGCCGTTTTGTCTTGGCAAGGTGTAAGAACTGGATTTAGAAGATATGAATAACTATTTCTATTTGTTTCTAGTTTCCTTTATTTTAACGTGACTAAAACTTGTGTCAAACCGCCTAACAGAATACATTCTGTTAGGAATAGCCCCAATATTAGCTTTTCAGATTTTCTGTTTAGTTTGTAGTGTTATCCAATTTTATAGTTTAAAAAAAATAAAATATTTTTTATTGTTTTTTTAAAGGTTTTCTATTTTTTTTAGTTGAGGTTTTTAGAAGTTCAATTTTTTTTTTTAATTTATTCAGTTATTTTAAGATTTAGTTTAAGGGATTTGCCTAATGGTTAGTCCGTATTACAGGATTCTTCTTTTAACCAATGGTTGGCTATGAGTTGTGCAGGAACAGGATTGGCTGGACTGAGACAGAGGGACTTGATACAGTGGTACGTCAGTCAGCAGAATGAGAAAAACAATTATAGCTCAATGGAAGAGGCAGCAGCTGAAGTGACCAAAGTGAAGGCCATTATTGAGGTAAATAAATGGGCACCATATGGAAAATTTGAATTTGTTTTATCTTGAATTTGACGTTCATGTGATTATTGTTGGTGGCTTTGTGTTGCAGAGCTTGATACGAAGGGAAGGCTATTTAATAGTTGTTGATGATGGTAGACAAGACGACGACGGTCAAAATGCTAGGCCTGCTGCATCAAGAAATGACAGGATTTTAGCTGTGGCACCTAATTATGTCCCAGAATGATATTCTTGAATTACTCAATTTATTCAAGCTAAATTTTCCATTTGCAAGCAACCAAATCCCTGAACAGTTTTCCAATGCAACTTAGGATGGTGAAAGATCAAAAAATGCATTTGGCATATTTGTATTATTTAATCTGTTTATGATTTGGTATAACATAATTGTTGTAAGCACATGATAGTAGTGTCAACGCATTAACCTCGAGCTACAAATGCCATTAGTTAGTTATCTCAAACAATTGTCGGTGATCTTGATCGATTTATATTTACACCCTTATAAACGATTGCAAATCGAATTGTTTCTTCTATTATGCAGAAGTACTTGTCATCACATAACATCATTTTATAATTCGTGGTGATGGGTTTTGAAATGGAAACCACCAAAAAATCCACTCCCACCAATATTGTTTAATTGTTGAGGAGGTTCTTATTTTTTGATATAACATCACAAAAAACTTGTATGAATTTTGTCTAAATCATTCAGAGGTGTGCAACACCTCTATATCCGAAATGAAGTTCTAAATAAGTATTGCTTTTAACACCGGTGGCTTAGACATTGGTTCAAAAATCGATGTTAAATATCTAAAAAACCCAATGAAAAATGTATGACATTAGTTTCTTTAAAATCAATGCAGCAACGGGTTCAAAAATTGATATTAAATATCTAAAAAACCCAATGTAAAATGTATGGCATATTTTTTTTTTTTAAATCAATGCTGGCACATGAGTTTTTTTTAATAGCACCTAATAAATATATATAATAAATAATATATAAACAATAAGGAAATATTAAACTTTAGAGAAGTAATTAACCTTGACCAAGAATTAACATAGAGCTGGGTATTGGAATTACAAGGATGGCAAAGACGATTACTAGTCAAAAACTTATCTGAACTGAACCCTCAAAGATGAGAAACCATATTGATTACATGTCCAAAATCCCTAGCCTCGCATTGATGTCTGGTGGTGATGAGTGTGATCGAGAGTAGAGGTACAAGGTTGATGTTGGAGGTGATGGTGGCATAGAGAATATTGACAGTGGTGACCTGAATGCAAAGGCACGAATGGAAAAATGAGGGAGGAGGAATTGAAAGGAGCGGAGAGTGTTTTTGTCGGAGCGGGTTTTGAGTTAAGGGTTTTTTTTGGGGTGATTATTATTATTATTATTATTATTATTATTTAATGATATTAATATTTTTTTTAATATAAACTTTTACATTGATTTTTTAAAATAACCGATGTCAAATATTTTAAATCACACTAGTTCTAAAAAAACCAACGTGCAATTTTCTTTTAACATCGTTTTGTCAAAATAACCGATGTTAGACTTTTTGACATCAATTTTTTATATAACTAGTGTTAAACTACCGGTGTTAATTATTATTTTTGTACTGGTAATGCTTAAATGCACACATAGTTATGTTGCTTAACTCTTGTTAAAAGGTTATGGAAAGAAAAATAAAATTATATAGATTTGACCACCTGATTATCAAGGTTTCATCATCAGCAGTCCAGTATTAAATTAATTTTATTGTTTGATTTCCAATGACAACAAGTAAGAGGTAAGATCAAACGCGCTCTCATGTTTGATTGTATTTTTCAAGATCATTATTCAGTTATAATAAAAAAAATATGTTTTGATGTCTCGAGTTAAAAGTAGGAAGAGATTGAGATTTTTATTTAGAACTGTAAGTAGAACTAATATTGTAATACAATTTTCAAAATGTTATAGGCTCTTAGAAAGGGCCAAAGATTTTGTGAGGTGGGTCCTACTTCGAATCTATACTTATAACTATACTTTACACCTTTAATAAGAACATGCTAAACTTCTGAAAATCGAAACCTACTTTTTTTAAGGGACAGTCAAGAACTTAAGTTTTTTCTTTTAAAGGACAAAAAATTGAGATTTAAGAAACACTCAATGGCAAAGAGTCTATCAGACACTCTTATGCGCTTGTCTTCTTTTACGAACATACATCTCTTCAGGATTTTATCGGGATACAAGAAAATCTTAAGAAACAAGTCGTGTCTTGGTACAAAAGGGAATAAACTCACCAGGAAAATGTGTGTTTTAGTCATGGTCTACTTCGAGTAATTCTTGTTACCTTTCCCAATTGGAAACGTATTCCAATTCTTCATGAAGAAAGGCGTTTTTTTTTTTTTTCTTTTTTCAATAATTAAAATTCTTGTTATGTTTTATTTTATTTTGTTAATTATATTCAGTGGTTTATCGCTTGTTGTGTGTGTTGGGAAATTTAATTAAAGGAATTTCCTTATTTTTCTTTTGTAGTTATTTGCCTTTCTTGGGCACAAAATATATTAGGACACAAAGTATTTTAGGACTCTAGATTTCTTTCCTAGTTGGAGTTTAGGACTTTATTTAGTTTCCTAAGTACTTATCTAACTTGTTTAACAAGACTAGGAGTCTTGTTTATTATAAAGAGAAGGGACGCAACAATTAAAAAAGGTAGAACAGGGGACGTAAGATTCTTGAGAGAAGAAAATCACGGACGCACGCTGCATTCAAGAGAATAAATCGGAGAACTGGTCTCGACGATTTCAAGAACACAGTGCATCAATCATACTTGGAGCTGGAATTCGGATCAAGAGTTCTTCAACGTTGCGTAACCAACGGAGGAGAATATATCTTACGGCGACGAGTATTTTGTGTATCAAGAGTTTGATACAATTGTTTTCATATATTACTTAGTACTTTGTAATTGATCTTTGAACGATAAGTAATATAGTTTCCGGGTTTGTATACCCAAGTCCGTAAGAACGTTTTCTTTCGGGCTAAAAGTTTTATCTCTGTGTTTAATTTATTTTATCCGCTGCGTTTATTTTTTATCTGTTCAGAAAATCGATGTTGGAAGTGGTGTTATATCACCAGTCACAACATCTGTTATCTGCATAATAAATTTTATTTTCTTTAAAATTAGAGAACTACAAAACTACAATTGGTATCAGAGCAG
>BMAC01000079.1:1108492-1130913 GCA_014905375.1 Phtheirospermum japonicum
AATTATTTGGCATTGGTCCCACCAACCCAAAATCATTAAAAAAAATATATATTGTGAAAAAAAACAAAACAAATGGAAAAAAAAGAAAAGGATAACTCTGATTCGAAAAGGTGTATATTTTTTTTTATCAGGATGAAACTCAAAAGTGTTTTTCTTTTTGAAAAAGGTCTTAATATAGATAGACTAATCTGCTCTTTAGGGCTTCGAGTGACTCTTGATAGTATCTTGTTCAGCTTAACTTTGTGATCTCATCTCTGTTTCCTGTAATAGCAAGCACGCAATAAAAATCCAGGACGAGCACACTTATCAAAAAAATATCCAATAAACACAAACACATTTGTGAAAATAATTCCCCATTTGTGGTATGTCCTTTAGTAGTACAAATCAAAACCTTCAGAGTCAAAAGCCAAACCAGAGATTCACATCATTTGTGGGTTAAACAAAATATGAGAACAAAAGAGATACTACATAAATTACTATAGTATAAAAAAAATCCCCGAAAAGTAATTAGAAATGAGAACTTACTTTGCCGCCAGCTGTTCCTAGTTGCTGAAGAATCATCACTCTTGAATTCGGCATGCAATACCTCTTCCCTTTAGTACCGGAGGTGAGAAGAAACGCACCCATCGAAGAAGCAAGACCCATACAGATGGTGAATACATCGACCTCGCACAGTTTCATGGCATCATATATACCCATACCTAAATTGACCAGTTGTACATAATGTTTTATTAAGGATTAAAGGTTGGAGTACAAGCAACTGAGCAATGGAGTAGCTTATATTCAAATGGAAAAGCCCACAAATGTTTATTTTTCTGCCTTGAGTAATTATTTTACACACACACAGACACACAATGGTAATTACCGGAAACATAGTTAAGCATAAAAACTTTTAAGAAGGCAATTACATACTAAACACAAGAACTATGGTATTTAATGTTATTTTCAAAATGCATACACCAAAAAAATTAAACTCGCTATGATATCTCAACTTAAAATGGATTGTAAGCCGACTAAAAGGCAGTTACAGAGCCACCAGGTGAATTAATGAACAATCTGATGTCTTTTTTGCGGTCTTCTGAATCAAGCAACAATCATTGACTTATGATGAATTCGGTTGTCACATCGTCTATCTGCTAAATTTAGTTAGAAGAGGAAATCGAATTCATTACATCAGAAAAAGGTGATAATCTTGTATAAATATCTTCAAATCATCAAATTAATCACAAGAAACAACCCCAAACCAGTTATCTTCAACAAAAGATAGAAGAAGAAGAAATATACACAGATACGTATATGAAAGAGAGAGAAAGAGATTTAAACAACAAGACGTGGCTAGAAATTCCACCCTAACGCAGCAAAAAACTTAGAAAACAAGATCGAGAGAAAGAAAAAGGTGAGTTTCTTAAAACCCCAAAATCAGAAACCCTAATAAGGAAATATTAAACTTTAGAGGAGTAATTAACCTTGACCAAGAATTAACATAGAGCTGGGTATTGGAATTGCAAGGATGGCAAAGACGATTACGAGTCAAAAACTCATCTGAACTGAACCCTCAAAGATGAAAAACCGTACTTGATTACATGTCCAAGATTTCTAGCCTCACATTGATGTTTGGTGGTGATGAGTGTGATCGAGAGTAGAGGTACAAGGTTGATGTTGGAGGTGATGGTGGCATAGAGAATATTGACAGTGGTGACCTGAATGCAAAGGCACGAATGAAAAAATGAGAGAGGAGGAACTGAAAGGAGCGGACAGTGTTTGAGTTAAGGGTTTTTTGGGGTGATTATTATTATTATTATTGTTATTAATGATATTAATAATTTTTTTAATATAAACTTTTACATTGATTTTTTAAAATAACCGATGTCAAATATTTTAAATCACACTAGTTCTAAAAAAACCAACGTGCAATTTTCTTTTAACATCGTTTTGTCAAAATAACCGATGTTAGACTTTTTGACATCAATTTTTTATATAACTAGTGTTAAACTACCGGTGTTAATTATTATTTTTGTACTAGTAATGCTTAAATGCACACATAGTTATGTTGCTTAACTCTTGTTAAAAGGTTATGGAAAGAAAAATAAAATTATATAGATTTGACCACCTGATTATCAAGATTTCATCATCAGCTGTCCAGTATTAAATTAATTTTATTGTTTGATTTCCAATGACAACAAGTAAGAGGTAAGATCAAACGCGCTCTCATGCTTGATTGTATTTTTCAAGATCATTATTCAGTTATWATAAAAAAATATGTTTTGATGTCTCGAGTTAAAAGTAGGAAGAGATTGAGATTTTTATTTAGAACTGTAAGTAGCTATAATATTGTAATACAATTTTAAAAATGTTATAGGCTCTTAGAAAGGGCCAACGATTTCTTGAGGTGGGTCCTACTTCGAATCTATACTTATAACTATACTTTACACATTAAGCTTCTGAAAATCGAAACCTACTTTCCTTAAGGGACAGTCAAGAACTTAAGTTTTTTCTTTTAAAGGACAAAAAATTGAGATTTAAGAAACACTCAATGGCAAAGAGTCTATCAGACAGTCTTATGCGCTTGTCTTCTATTACGAACATACATCTCTTCAGGATTTTATCGGGATAAAAGAAAATCTTAGGAAACAAGTCGTGAAAGCGAATAAACTCACCAGGAAAATGTGTGTTTAGTCATGGTGTACTTTGTGTAGCAATCAAGAATAGTTGAGAATTATTTGTTGTAACTAGAATTGATATAATTATAAATAAAACAGTTAGTGTAATTTACAAGAAGACTTTTCAATATTTAAAGTGAACCATATTGAATTTCGTTTGTGAAAATAATTCAATTTATCAAGCTAATAATCTCATTTAAAAAACTCACGTAACACGCAATAATCTTATTCTTAAACATTTATGAACTGAATTTGAATGAACTCTTTCTATAGTTAGAAACAAAAATTAATTGCACAAATAGTAATTATTTTGTAGATCATCACCTTTCATGAAGTAAAAGCCCAACTCAGTCCCACAAAGGCAGCAAAGGAGTTTTGGGCCTTGGACTCATCAGCCCATACAAATATAAATCCCACATCGATGAATAACACAGAGGCTTTCAGGATATCTAACTATGTCTGACCATTGCAGTTCGTCCCTTCGGGGACATCCGATAAAATTGGAACGATACAGAGAAGATTAGCATGGCCAAGGATGACACGCATAAATCGAGAAATGGTCCAAATTTTTTTTTGCAATTCAGGTAGGGTTTTTTCGTTTTTTGTATTTTTTTTTCTTACGTGCTCTGTTGTTTCTGTGTTGCCTGAAGAATTGGATTACACACTGGCAAAGTTCCTTTTGAATGCAATTTGAGTGATTATTTTGTTTTTAATCGAATATTGAATTTCTTCTGTCGAGTCGTCCTTGTACCATCTTCAAGTTATTCCTGGATGTTGTAATTTTCTTTCTTCTTGGAACTATGAACATGCTAATTGTGTAGCTTGTGATGAGATTTTGAACTTGTTCTTGTTTTCAGATGTCACTTACAATGTTGTATGACCATTATTATGAAAAAATTAGAAACCTTTCCTTTGTAGCACAGGCAATGTAAAAGGTAAGAAGTTTGTAATTAGGATAAACCCCAGGGGGTAGTTTTTGTAATTAGCCTTTCTGGATTTTTTTTTTTTTTAATTATATTGTAGTAGATGAAGAAAAGCTGTTTCGGAATTGAGATGTAAGTTCGTATTGCGGTCGCACGAAGTAGTCAACTCGTGCGTCGATTCAAATGCCAAAAAAAGATATACGCAATTGAAGAAAATGTGACAATATTTGGTAATAGACCGGCACTTTTGAGGTTTGTAAATTCATGGCCTATTATTATCCTTGTATTGTAATTAACTTTTTTGGAATTAGAATACATGTTGAGGTTATATGTAATGTACATGCTATTATTCGTGTAGCTTGTGATGAGATTCTGGACTTGTTTTTGTTTTTGAGATGTCATGTTTTATGGCCATTCATATTTCTTCTTATTCTGATGAAAGGACTAGTGTATATAACCTTTCCTTTGTAGCATGGGCAATGGAAAAAAAGCATCTGTGCGAACACTGAAACAAAGAGGTCATGCTTCGATTTTTTTTCTTAAACGGAGAACCTGAATTTGTTGGATTTGGCGCTGTCCGGACGCTATGACAAAGGTAATATCTGTCCAGACTAGTTTACATTGCAATGGTTGTTTATTGTCGCATGAAGTTCGAACGTGGTACCCTTTTTTCTGATTGATGTATACTTTTCATACCTAGTTTTAGATGGTGAAAAAAAAAGGATAATTATAAAAGCTTCCCCTATTGTTTAGTCTAATTACAAGAAACTCCTATTATCTTTCATAATTACAAATACCACATTGAGGTCCTCTTGATGGTGCAATTTGTAAAACAGAAACTAATATCGAGAGGGTATTGGTTGTTTTGAAAGATTTAACTAACCCTAAAAAAAATACAAAATAAAACGAATCACTTCACTTTCTGCTGATACAATCCTTGTTTTTTATGAAACCTTTCGGCTTCCAGTTTCTCGACAAATAGCTGATGCTGCTTACTAGGTTTTTAAGGCTCCTCCTATGGGTTTGCACCAAAAAAATCGCTACGAGACAATCCCTTTAAGAACATACGACGAATCAAATCCAACATTCACATCACGAGCGTGCTATTTGACCCACGACTTGTCTGAGTACACCTCTGGCAATGTGTTCGTTGTCGAAGCAAGAGCCACCATACCTGGTATCCCGATTTTCTCTTTGCTTTAGATGCCGAATATAAATATATTATACATCATCATCAGAAGTTAGAGAAAAAAAACATCTACATGACCTATGATTGTGTACTGTTGTTAGTTTCGGGCCTTGTTCTAATGAATAATGAGATTTTGTATTTAGGTCAAATTCAAGTTTGCCTTTGGAACTTGTGTCGTAATGCACTTTTACTTGCAAATGTAACGACGGTCGACAAATGTAGTTTGCTAGCTCGTTTTTCGAGTCGGTCTGGTCTGGTCTGGTTTTATACAGAAGAGTCATTGAAATTTCGAAATATTTTGCAGTTGAGTTCTTATCCGGTAAATATTGAATTAGATGGAATTGGAAGGATTCGTAAATAGTGGGCATTTTCTAGCTCATCAAACGCAAATTCAGCCGATATTATTTAAAAGGAAATGGGCATATCTGATCACTTAATGAAGATATTTACGTAATGAAGTTTGAGATTTTTGAAAAGAATGAAAATCATCTTTTCAAAAAGAAAATCATTATGAAAATCTGAAAAAACAGAAAATAAAAAACCAAGTACATGAACTGGTATATATGTTGGACACTAATGTAGCTTTCAAAGCTATAATTATTTTCCTTGCACTGCCCTCAAGTCTTTCTTCTTCAGTAAAAAAAAAACCTTGTTCTAAAACATAAATAAATTATTCCCGTAATCCGTTGGAATGCACTCTTTTTATATTTAGAAATCAATTAATTGCACGAGAGTGATTATTTTGTGGACCATTAAATTTCAGTCCCACAAGGGCACTAAAAGATGTGTGGGCGATAATAAAACTAATCCCACATCGATGAATAGTACAATCACTCTCTAATACATAATACCATGGCTAGCATATCAAGCTCGTCCCTTCGGGGACATCCGATAAAATTGGAACGATACAGAGAAGATTAGCATGGCCCCTGCGCAAGGATGACACGCATAAATCGAGAAATGGTCCAAATTTTTTTTCTAAAATCTTCTAGATATTACGCACAATTCAGGTATGGTCTTTTCGTCTATTGTAATTTTATTTTTTTCTATTTATGTGTCATGGTTTCGAGTAATTCTTGTTACCTTTCCCAATTGGAACCTATTCCGATTCTTCGTGAAGAAAGACGTTTTTTTCTTTTTTCAATAATTAAAATTCTTGTTATGTTTTATTTTATTTTGTTAATTATATTCCGTGGTTTATCGCTTGTTGTGTGTTGATTCTGTAACTAACTTCCCTTTTCCGAAACATGCTAAATTGGTCTGAAGAATATATTACGCACAATTCAAGTAAGTTTTTTTCGTCTTTTGTAAATTTTTTTTTTTTCTATTTCTATATCATGATTTCGAGTAATTCTCGTTACCTTCACCAATCGAAAACCTATTCCGATTCTTCGTGAAGAAAGGTGTTTTTCTATTTTTGTTTTCAATAATTAAAATTCATGTTATGTTTTATTTTATTTTATTTTGTTAATTATYTTCAGTGGTTTATCGCTTGTTTTGTGTTGATTCTGTAATTAACTTTCATTTCCCGAAACACTCTAAATTGGTCTGAATACTTACTGGCAAACTTCTTTTTGAATGAAATTTTGAGTGATTATTTTGTTTTTAATCGAATAGTCAATTTCTTCTATCAAGAAGCCCTTTCTAAAATTTTCATCTTATCCTTGGATCGGAGAATGTAATTTTGTTGAATTTGAATAGATGTTGATGGAAACAAGATTAACCGAATGAATGAGTACCTTTTCTAATTAACCCTAATATTTACAGAACCTATAGAATAGAAGCTTTGAAATAAATGTATGTCATATTTACTATATCCGAATGATCTTCTTGATCAATATTTGTGTGTGATGTTCTGCTGTAGTGTGTGTATATTTGATAAAGGTTGGGAAATGCTGGAACTTTTGTTTTCACATTTTGGTTGGGAAAGCGAAAAAAGTGGTACACATGCATTTTGTCTTATGAGAGAGTAATTGTGATGATATATAGTGCTGATGTTTCCGGTTACAACTATATATAATTCAAAAGGATAAGGGCATTTTCTTGCAGAACCCACAATGTTACCTCAAATAACGTTAATCAAGCCTCTTTATATATATATATTGACACTCAATGATAATTAAATAGTTTTATTTGATTAAGTTGATGCACAAGAAAACAAAGTCAATTTATAAGAGAATCAATACATCAAAAACTAGTCATCTTCAATGAAACTATTGGCCAGTATGAAACTTTCAGATCTATTGAAATATGGACAAAGTTGAAGCTTATTAAATAAAAAATAAAAAATGCATTGATTGTCGGGTGGTAGACGGCCGCCTCATGAGGTCGAGAACTTTGAGAGTCCTTAGAAGCGACGAGATCGTGTTCGAATGGTGCTGTGCTTCTCTGAAACGGGAGCAGCGGGATGTTGACGCGGTGGGCAAAGGGAACGAGTGTGGGCTTGTGCTCAAAGATTACTGTGATTTCCAGATTGGGGACGTTATTCAGTGCCTGATGCAAGTGTATCGGGAACCCAAGTGTTTTTCGTCAGGGAGTGGGCTTGTACGTCTAGAGTGTTGATTGATATTTTGCGTAGGGGCCCGTTTTGGAAAATGTATAATTATTATTATTGTTATTTCGGATTCTTTTTTAGTTTTAGGTTTTTGTAGTTAATTGGTATGTTGGAGATAACTTGAGTTTTTATAGGAGTGCTAGTCTATTTTCTTGACAGTAAACTTGAAATGCAAGAGGGGTTGCTAGATAGTCAATCAATTTGTGAAAAAGTGCTATTTATAGTGAGTTTGGATGCGAATTGTATTCATATGATTTTGGGTAGCATGCTAATGATAGAAGTAGCAGCATGCTGATTTTTGTTAATTTATTCACATCTTTTTAATTGTTGATTGATGCTAATTCACTAGTTTATTCATTTGTTGCATGCTAATTATAGAAGTAGCAACATGCTAATTTTTGTTAATTTATCCACATCTTTTTAATTGTTGATTGATGCTAATAGCTTATACTCATGTGTGCTCAAATACTCATGCTAATAGCAGCATGTTTGACATCTGGTCAGAAATTGCACAGTGACAATAGATATTGTCAATTGTCATGATGAACCCTTCATTTTGTTTTTCTCTGTATTCTGATGTTCTCTTTTTTTTGGTTTGAGCTTAGTTGCTGAAAGATGATGTTGCTGAGTCCGAGAATTCGAAAGAAGAGCTTTTGAAAGTTGGAAGGAAGCTAGTAGATTTTCATGGAGAGATGATTTTATTGGAAAACTACAGTGCTCTTAATTATACAGGCATACAATAAAACTTGTATTTTTATTGTTCATTCTAATTCCCTTGAATAATGCATAATGCTATTAATGTACTATTATATTGCTAATATATGTATTTGACGGTGCTTAAATTTTTATTGTTTTACATAATGCTATTATTGTTGGGCTTAATTGTAGTTCGGATCTGCAACTATTCGAGGGTGACAAATTAGTTTTATATGTATACGAAATGCTTTAAAAAAATGAAAAAAGTTAACTGAGTTATTTTTTCTTATGCTAATTACATTGGGGTTTACTAAAACACACTTTCTTGGTCTTGGTCTTTCTTTTTTTCATATTTCAGATAAGTTTGTTCTTCTTTTACTTTTTTCTTTATGGAGCATTGTTGGATTTCCTTTGAACTGGGTATATGCATGTATTCATTTTTGTGGAAATTAATATTTAAGTTAAAGTATATGTGCAATGTGCATAGTTCTATAAGATGGTAATATCCAAGAATAAAAAATAAAAGGAAGAAAATGCTAAAGGGAGCCAAAATAAATAAATATTATATTTAACAAATAAAATAATTAATCAAGTATTCTAATTATCGTTATGATGGACTGTCGATAGAAGAAAATTTGTAATGTTTTAAAAAAACACTCGTGAAAAACACGGGTACAAAGCATATAAATTCAGGCAATGTATATTAATGATAAGAGTAAGACATATTTGGCAGCTTATTTTACTAATGTTCATTCAAACTGGGCTTCATTCAAACCCGATCATGTTTCCCCTGCATTGCAATTTTTTTTACAGAGAGGGCAAGTGTTTTTCCGTCGCAACCACCTTTTGAGGCAGCAGGGAGTGAAACTCGTGTCCACAGTCGTCGGGGATCGCAGCCACATCATCCTTCTTCTATTCGTCGTGTACAACAACAATAACAACATTGTCCCGGCAAACCACGCAGATTTTCCGATGCCTCGGACGCTCTTGTTCTTTTTGCCCTCCCCACTGTAATCTCGCGTGGTTGCATCCTAGGGTCGAACATTCATGAGTAATTGAGTTCCATGCGAGCAAAGTCTGCCTCCATCAAACCGCGACGAGAACAAGGCTGTTGGGGTCCATCTCCTCAACCCAATAAGCTAGAATCGGAGCTCAACATTCTCTATATAGCCCAAGTTAGATTATTTCAATAAATATACTATGTTACCCACACACAATCAGAAGAACAAACAATTTATTTATTTATATGTTATCCTAAATCATACTCAGCCTCTCTCTAAGAAAGTAAAAACCAGAAGGAAAAAAAAACTCACCACTCTCTAAACTCTCTACGCCCGACGGGTTTCTAGCCAAGTGGTGAGTCAATTCTACGATCACTCGAGCTCTAACCTCTCGAGACATTATTTATTCATTTATTTATATTTCTGTTACAAAACCTTTGATTTATTTCTGCAATACACACTAATGTCTGCTAAGAGAGCCCTATTTTTATACATACATAAACAGAGAGGCTGGTGAGATCATCAACATGAAGCCTGCTATCATACGACATTAGCAATATCATTTCATTTACTATTCTTTATCGCTTCAAGCCTTCGCCACCTGCTCGTCCTGGCCAGCTTCGCTAACATCTTTCGTGCACAAGAAGCTCGGCTGATTGGTCGAAGATAGAAGCCTTGCCCATATTATGTCCGTGATCACAACCTTGCTCCGTGATCACCGACATGAAATATTAGCAAACATAAAAAAAAAATAGCATTATAACTAACAATAACTAGCATCAAAATAAGTTAGCACCACATATCAACAATAAGCATAATATACCAATGTAATTAGCAACACATGTTTTTTAACTTACCATTTGTAAAAAACATCAAAATTCAACAAACGCTCATAATCGCTCGTGATTTTCCCGCTATTATTGCAAGAATTATCGGCAAGCCATTTATCAACGTCCAGCATCGAACACCGAATATTCGGACCGATTCGGAGCTTGCTACTCGGCAATCAAAGCGTGGAATTAGGGCACGAGGAGGAACTTTCAAGATTTGAAGCGTCACGTTTTGATCTTGAGAGCCTCCTCTGCACATCGGAGGTGGCCTCCTGCAAGAGCCGAGRCGCCGCCGTAACGGCGGCACAGCCGTTGCTGCTACTATTCAGGGAACTAGATAGGGAGAGAGTGTTGGTAGATTGTCGATATCTCCACGGGATGATTCTATCTGTAATCGGTGTCTCGGGCCGAGATGAAACCCTAGAATCGGATTGTTGGTGAATTTTAGGTTCTCCATTTTACTACTTCACGCGCTGTTGGTGATTTTTCCTTTGTAAGGTTGATAAGAATGAGTTCGAGGATTTCTCGAAGCTACGGTTTACCTCCGGCATGTGATTCTTGTCGGAGATTGGCGGTGGGCGGTTGCGAGTGGATGTCGAGCGCGGCAAGCCGGTAGGGTTTGAAACTGGGGATGTATTCGATTGGATTAAGGGGACATGAATCGGGAACTTACTTCTCTTACCCTGGGACGACGGTGGGCGACCGGCGCTGGGTGACCCGCCGTCGACTCAGATGCTGCTCCGCCTGGTGATCATGTGCTTGTGGTGGTTGGCGGCGGCAGGGTAGCCGATGACGTCGTTGTTTCTTTTGACTTGGCCCATGCAGATGACTTTTTAGGGGAGGAGGGTTCGCCGGCGGAGGGTGTGTGGTTTGGGATCTTAGACATTCAGTGTGTCTTGAGTATAAGGCAAAGGCAGTTTTTTCCTTCCATTTTTTGGAATATATATTTGGCATTGACGTGGTGATTTGATGAATGATTTTTGGGAAAAATAATTGATAATTATGTGTTATTTTAGGATAGTAGGTATAATTACATGTAAATCCTTTTTTATTAATATAATTATATTAATTATATAATTAATGCGGTTGATCTTGGTCGTACAATAATTTTAATTTAGTGGATCATATGGGTTTCTAGTTTCCAAACAGGGATTGGTTCCCATGTGATCCAAATTATATATATATGTGTGTGTGTGTTTGTGTGTGTATGTGTGTATGTGGTGTTGGCCCAAATGAATCCTGATGAAGGGCTACCCACCATTGCTTTGCCAGGACCAAGAAAGTAAATAAGCCCAGCCCAAGACCGCCCCACAACTTAGGGTGGCAATTTAAGGCACGACATGATTGACCGACACGAACATTGCACGAAATTATAGCGTTTGGGCTGGGGTTTAACGGGTTCGGGCCTTATCTAGCCAGCCCGATAAGGCCTGTTAAAATTCGTGTTGTTATCGGGTCAACCCGATAAACCCGTTAGGGCACAATTACGACATGATAAGGAAAAAGTTGGATTTTTTATTTCACTTAATTAAAAACGCCCTAATCTTTCTCAGCATTTAGACGAAGAAATAGGGTTTCTAATTCATCCGCCGCTCGCTTTGCTTAGCAGCTCTGCTCAAATCTGAACTGGCCGCTTTCCTTAGTCGTCGTCGCTGGCCAGTCTCCTCTGATCGAACAGTCGCTCTCCTCAAATCTGTCGTTGGTGGCCGCAATATCTTTCTGCGAAGTTCGGACTCGGATCAGGTGATTGGATTTGAAGTTCAACTATTTCATTGCAGAGATCGACTTTTTCCCTAACTCTTCTCCTTTTCTCCTTATTCAAGTAACTGAGAATGAGCTGATTTGAAGTTTGACTTTTTCCCTAATTCGAATGAGCTGACTTTTTTAAAAATTAATTTTCTGGTGTGTAGCTCTGATTCTTATACTTGGCTGTTAATTGTTATTCTTATTGACCTCGAATTTACATGCTGAACCATGAGCTGAACTTGGAGTGTTGATATCAGCTACTGTTCTGTTTTAACTTTTGATGATTAATTACGGTTAATATTATAGTGCTAGTTAGACATCCCTTTCTATTTTCCCCCACAGTACTAATTGACATAAATTAAGTCCTGCAGACAATATGAACTGGATCACTTCACGCATCTCTGTAATATTTCCTCATTTATTGATTTTTTAAAATTCAAAATTGCATATTAGTAAATTAATTAATTAGTGTTTGGCAGAAAGTAGAGAAGTTAGAGGTAATTATTAGGTGCCACAAGAAAGAATTAATTGCTGGGGAAATTATCATTTACTACATTCTCACCACCACTAATTGCCATATAATCCACTAACTTTATGTAATTCCATTTAAGTTGTATATTTACCATATACTCATAAAAATTATGTTAAATTGACTACTCTGCCCTAAATTTCAACATAACAAAAATATTTTATGAAATGGGATCTACGCAATCCAAATTTTTATAGAATATTTCATACTGCATATTTCAAAATATTCCATACTACATATTTTGAAATGCAAAATTCCATACTTCAAAAATTCATACTGCATAAGTTAAATATTCCATACTTGTTGTCTTATGTTAAATATTCCATACTGCATATTTCAAAATGCATTTTCTAAAATATTCTATACTACTTTTATAGAATATTTCAAAATATGGAGTTGTATACTGCATACTACTTTTTTAAAATATTCCATACAACAGTGAAGTATGAATTACAAATAAATAAATACAATAGCATGGAATTTCAAATGATAGCAATCTAATCATCCAAAAGACAATATTTTTCGGTTTTAGTATTCATATAGTATGGAGTTGTATATATACCACACGAAACACAACACATAATTTTGTGATTGGTTCTTCTTTTTGCCAAAATTTACAAACGTAGGAATCCAACTAATTACGAAGTAGTATTGAATCCTAAACAGGCTTAATTCAAACAATCTAAACACATAAAAAAATATCTTCGCAATAGTACTGTATGTAGTATTGAATCCTAAATAGGCCTAATTCAAACAATCTAATCATATTAAAAAAACACTGTTATACAGACGCCATCCTAAAATTCAGCCCAAAAAATTTCAAAAAATTTCATATGATTTTCGAAAATTTCATATGATTTTATTCGCAATCAATCGAGAGAAATTTCGCATGTACTCTTGAATCCTTAGATTTGGTATGTAGTATTGAATCCTAAAAAAATTGAAATAATATCATACTTACCCTTGGCTATTGTAGTCTATCACGTAGTTAAAATGGGAGTAATTAGTAAGATGAAAATATACAGTACTATTTGGGATAAATTATTTTCCTTATGGAGTATATGGTCAATGCCCCTTGATTGCTCATGTTGATGAAGAGATGAGCATGGATGATGTCATTGAGTACCTCATCTTTGAGTCATTTTTTTACGTCTTGTAATATATTTTCTGGTTAAGATGATGTTCTATCAATTTTTTCCATTTCCAGTGGATCTGTTGCGTGATTATTGAATGGTCATTAGAGTTAAGTTGTCTTCCTCCAATTTTTGATACCAACCAAAAGATACACAACAATTTCTATTTTATATACAAATGAGATCAATCATTATAAATTGTAATAAAGAATTGGCATTATGTCGCTCCACTATCAGTTAACACTTATGGCCTAAGTGCGAGCATGCTATTGTAACGGTAATGGCCCTAGTTGTAATGAGGTGTAAATATGTTTTTGCAGGGACTTGAATTTTTATGCATGTGAACTTTTGCTTATTATTGATGAAAATATCTATATGCACTAACCACAGTTTCATGTCTTCACTAATTACTAATTTGCAACTGTATATGAAATCTGAATTTTCTTCTCCAAGTAAAGCATGTTAATATTTCATCTATAATATAATTTACGTTTACGATGAAGTTTGTTTTAGTATGCAGCTCAAAAATAAATCATATTTACTCAAGTGTGGTAGTGTTACTGTATAATGGTAGTAAATCATAGATTTGTAAGATTTATAACATATTGTACGCAATATGATAAATTGAATACAAAAATCTGTTATTGAACAAATTGATATGATAATAGAATTTTATTTAATTTTTGTAAACAATCACACTATAAATGTCTAATCTACAGTATTGACATTGTAATTAGCAAGAACTATAACTCATCATTGAATTCTTTATGATATCAGTTTTATTTACAAAGGTCCTAGTTTTATTTTCATATAATTCTTTATGATATCAGTTTTCCCAATTTTTGTATTACCATAATTTTTTCCACTAATTGTCTTCATGACATCTCATCTCATGAATATTGAATAGGTTGGAGGACGTTGATGTGGAATGAAGTCGAATGAAGAACTTTTGAAACCAGAAATGAAGAATTTAAACTTTCTTTTTGTTATTATGACTTTATGCTTATTTAATATGTTGATCACACTACTGTGAATTGAGATTCTTTTTCTAAATTTGGTTTGGTATGATTTGAGAAGACTATGAACTGCAACTATTATTGGGACTTGGGCTTAATGTGTCAGACTTGGGCTTAACGTGTTATTGGGAATTTGGTTTAGTATGCTTTGACAATGTACTGTTGATCACTGTTCTTTCTTTTACATATCGTGCTTAACGTGTCGAGCTGGGCTTTTTCGGTTTCAATCGTGCCGGTCTCATGTTTTCATTTTAGGCCCGATAAGGTTAATAGGTCGTGTTCGTGACGGGTCTTATCGTGTCGGGCCGTTATCGTGCTGGCCCGATAACAGCCCGGCACGACCGATTTGCCACCCCTACCCACAACCCTTGACCTACTTGACTTTTGGCTTGCATCTGATTCGTCTCCTGGGTATTTGACCAAGTCCCTTTTTTGTTGGTTATCATCTTCCTAACCCTACGCTCCTTGGGGTTTAAATCCACCAACTATCTGTGAAGAAAAAGTGCAGCGCCTTTTACCCTTTTCTTGCTACTTGTGCAATTTTTGGTCCATCTCTAAAACTAAAAGTTGTAGCCCCTGTTTTCGTTTCTTGTGAGCACCGGACACCCACCGCTCTGGTGGACTGAGGCGGATTCCGGACAGAAAGTATCCAGACAGCCACCACGAGGCGGTGGAGGACTGGGCTTTGTCCCGTCGGCGTCTTCGTGTCGTCGGTTTGCTGCAATTAAGGACCAGGATCCTGAGCCAATATATCTTGGAATTTAGTTTCTGCACCTGATCGGAAAACTGGAGCCCCGGCAACGACGACTTCCAGTTTGGTTCAGGGGTTATTCCTCATTTTATTTATTTACATATTAAGTCATTCCCTTTCTTTTTGGTCTACTGGCTGTGTTGCTTTTCTGCTTACAGTCTGCCAAAAAGGAGCTACTGCCCTGACTGTGGTATGGGTTTTCGGGCCAGTGGAGTGCGAGCTGCGGCTGAACTCTGTTGGAACGGGCCGCAAGGAGTTGCTTGATCAGTCGGGCTGCCACCGTGGACGACAGCATGGTGCTGCGGTAAACTGAAGGCTAGTTCAAGATTCAGTCCTCGATTCAAGCAGTTTCTGAAGTTGGCTAAATACGGACAAAAGTTATTATTGTCCGGGCCTATAAGAAGGTTCGACGAATTCAAACAACGCTTCCGCTTTGTGATTTCTACGGGTACCGGGCGGCGAGCGACCACAATAATATATATAAGGTTAATTAGATTAAGAATGAGATCTAATCTCAATTAATTAACCACATAATTAGGAAAATAATTCTTTCACAAGTCATCCGACTCTTTCAAAACAAAGATTATGACTTGGTCCCAATTATCTTTTACAATTAAGCAATCAAAAAATAAATCTAAGCATTGCATGATGTGCACAAGACTACCATCGTACCTCAAGTCAAAGGATTAATCATGTACTATTGCAATATGGAAATTCTTATTCGACAGACAAATCTTCCAGTTAAGAATTTCCATCGGGTCATGTTCAATGAACTTGTTCTCCAATAAGCACCAACATATATGCACTCGCGTCACAACGCCGATGTTAATGGAATAAAACATCCTTATCTTACAAGCATGCATCATATGCGCAAGTCTTACCGGGCTATTCAATGTCCAATCTCGAAAATGTTAATGGAATACAACATCCATGTCTTACAATGCATCATATGCACAAGTCTTACCGGGCTATTCAATGTCCTATCTCGAAAATCTCATTGACTTGGAACATGTTTAAAACCGAAACCTTAGAGACATGTTGCATGATTGTCATCGTATGCGTAACCATATACCATAATTTAAATTGGTATAAGCACTTTATGATATGTACAATTATATAAAAGTTTAAATATAAGATAAAGAAAATACCTTTATTAATATAATTCCCAATAAAATTATTATACAAGTAGAATAAAATTCAAACTAATTGGAATGTCGGACACCCTACTCTAACAGAGAGTACCTAATACTCGTCAGCACAACATTACAGACTATATAGTATAAGGTGTTAAACTAGGAATGAAATTCATTTGTGTCAAACCGCCTACATATATTTCCTCACGCGAAGCTCAATTTTAAGTGTTTTTTTTCTGTTGAAGGAAAAACACAATTAGTGTGCCTTCGTCAACAAGTAACTGATAAGAGATAATTTATGTATTTGTTATCTGTATGTATTATGGAAACGTGTAATTGATACCCTATATAAAGGAAGTCTTTGATGAATAAGAGGACCCTAATTTATATCGTCTCTTTTGTCTCTCTTTTATATCTTCTCCTTATGCTTTTACTTTTACACGTTATCAGCGCGAAACTCTAAACTATCGAGAATAAGCCTACATACCCTAATTTCTAGCGCTTTCATCGTCTCTCATTTGTGTCTTCTTTTATTTTTAGTTTTGCTTAGGATCTTTTTCCCAAATTTCTAAGGTTTTTATTCTCCCCCAAATTCATAGATTTCTTCTTTTTAATTTTTAATTTTTCTATTTTTGGTGATTTTTTATTTTAATATTTAGATTTAGATCCTTCCGTCCCACATTGATAGTGTTACGGTTAATTTAACACATATTAACAAATTGGAAGTTTATATAGTTATATATATATATATATATATATATTATTTTCTAATTTCGCCCTTCTCGAATTTATAAATGTCGATTAATAATTCCAAATCTTAGTGTTGAAATTAGTACATTCGTATGAAAATCTTAAAATTTTGCATTGTTGTCATCAATATGCATTGACCAAGAGATGAATCGGTATTTCAAGAAATATTAATTAAGGGTATGTGTAGAAATGAAAAAAATTAATGATATCTTAAATATGGTAACTGAACTATCTTTGTAAGACGGATGAGAATGGAATATTGAATTATTTTTGTGGGATCGGTGGGAGTATTATTTACTTTTAGGCTTCAAGGAATCTAATGCATAGTAAATAAAAACCAACCAATTAATTATAATAAGGCAAACACTTGTGTTAGGCCAGGTTAACGGGTCATGACCCGTTAGGCCATCTGAACCGATACTATAATATATTAATTTTTGTAATGTGATGTATTGGTTTTTCTACAGTGCAGTATTAATTTTTCATAAATCTCTGACCCGTGCTGTGATGTATTGGTTTTTGTACTGTAATATTTTTGTACTATGATATATTGATTTTTTATTATAATGTATTGATGTGAAATTTTGATCTAACGGACATCCGTTAGTACGGACTAATAAGAGTGTTGCCCTTGTAATAATATAGCAAACAACTCTTTGGGGCCCCAAACAATGTTGGGCCTGAGGCAGTAGCCATAGTTCGGCCTTGTTCAAGATATTTGTACAAGTTGTATTTTCAAAATGCATGACACTTAATCAATGCATACTGTAGAAATAATTTCATTCCCCTTGTCAAGCACAATTTAAATCCAATATTCAGTAATGGTAATATTGTGCAATTACGTGCAAATTAGAGAACTACAAACAAAACACACAACACAAGTTGCTGCAACTTTCCAAATTGCACAACACAACACCACTTAAAACTTAAAAGATATAGTAGATTTACTGGCTAAATAATTTAATGTATTGAAGTCTCATTTTTATTCAAGTCCTTTTTTTTTTTTTTTTTTTGGTTTGATGGACACCATCGTTTACTATAACTCTGCAAGCAATAAGCCAAGATATGAATCGATGAATAAGAATAATTCTAAACATAGAGAACAAATATTCTCTTTGACCATCTTCAAATGCATATCCTTGCTTTGTGATTTAATTTGTTATTTGTAATTGATTATTAATATCGTTATAGTAGAACTTGGTATGTCATGAGATGCGTGGCACCAATAGTAGTGTAGCTAATTGCTTTCATCATCTCTCTTGGGGCAAGACTCTTGTAAGGCCGAACTAACGAATCATCCGTTAGCCCAAAACTTCATACTGCTACATTATAGTAAAAAACCAATACATTATAGTAAAAAGTCAATACATCATAATACTAATACAAAAATCAATACATCATAACACGAGTAAGATATTTATGAAAAATCAATACTTTTGAATAAAAAACCAATACATCATAGTTCAAAAATCAATACATTAGAGTATCGGATCAGATGGCCTAATGAGTCATGACCCGTCAATCTGATTTAACGCAAGTTTTTGCCCTTCTCTTCTCTTGATATATTAAAGCCGTCTAGATTCATTAAATTGCGTAGACTTAATTTAGACGTGTAATTATTCTTTTTATCTTGTAGTTATACGAGCAATTATATATGTAACAGAAGACCCTGAGATAAACTTCAAATATACAATTTTATATTTTTTTAAAATAAAATAAATTCATTTTCTCTTACCTTTGGGAGAAATATACGTGTGATGTGCCACTAATGAATAAATGAGACACAAAGGAAGGTTGCGGGTAGACATAGTATTTAATTGGCATGGATGGATGGCAATGCTAAACCCCAAAACCAAGAGAAATTAATGATTGTTGGCTTGTCTGCTACATATTTTGTGGTGGGTTTAATTTGTCCGAATGAACAGCTAGAAATCAAGCCATGTGCTCGACGGCTGATAATCAGCTGCTCATATGTATACATATATATTCTTGGTTGGGCTCGAGGGACCGTGACAACCAGCGAAGCCACGTGATATGGAAGTTGTTATTAAGCGATGATGGAGGGCCTGTCACAGATCAGCATCACCATCATTGTGGGTCCCTTTGCCAGTTGTCATTGCTCATCCAGATGATTGATTTGGTTTTATTCCCATTCGATCATCATCCATCATTAATTTTAATTATTTCAATAATTGGCTCCATGACGTTTTTGACCCTCCATGATTTATTTGCACGTATAGGATAGGAGGCCCATTATTACGATATTATATATATCAATTTGATAAACTCAGTCATAACTGAGGTCAGGGGGGTAATTGGCGTAATTATTGGGGTAAGCAAGCCTTATTTTTTAATACTATATATTTTTTTTAAAGGGATATTATACATTAAGTTTTAAATAAGTCTATCTGTTGTATTGTTGCTGTTGCTGACACGCATCACAAGCCTTGTATTTTTTTCCTTGATATATGTAATTGAATCACACTAGCCTTTTTTCTTATACGCAAACACACATTAGAGGAGCAAGCTGATCGTTAATATTCAACTACCAAAAATATATATTGTTCTGAGAAAGTTCATCAGCCTTCTCCAATAACAAGGTTCTTAATTCCCTCTTTCTTTTTTTTTTTTTCCTTCTAATTTTTAATTATATTTGATTGTTTGTTACTTAATCTTTGGCACGTATTTTTGTTAATTAATGAATGAATTAATTAATTAAACTATGTATATGTTGAAGATGGTGAATTACTGGAAGTCGAAGGTTCTTCCCAAGATTAAGAAAGTTTTTGAAAACCCACGAAAGGCTGGCGCCGCTGAAGCTTGCAAGGTCTTTGATGAAGCTAAGGTAATTATTATTTAATATTTAATTCGCTCTGGTAATTATTATTCAAGCAATTTTTTTGGCAGTTATTTTCTGTATAGTATATGATCGTAATATGTGCTGTTACTTATTAACTGATGATCAGGAGCAATATTCTAAAGATTTTGAAGACAAAAAGACTGAGCTTCAACCCAAAGTTATTGAAATATATGAATCTTGCTCAACTGAGATTAAGGTTATATCATCGCTACACCCGAACCCCTGATTTTTGTTTCACGATTAATAATTTTTATTTGTTTATTAAAAGTATTAATTTTGTGAAATAAAAAATTACATAACAGAGTTTGGTGAAGGAGCCAAAGGACTCATCTCTAAAGAAGCACTCGGCCGCAGTCCAGAAATTTCTCGACGAGCTTGCTAAAATCGGTAAGATGCATCTAATGAACTTGACAGATAATTAATTATAATTAATTAACCCTTAATTAATTAATCTTCTTATTGGCAAAGAATTTCCTGGGTCGAAACATGTGTCCGAGGCGGCAACCAAGTTTGGGCCAGGGTATGTACCCGGCCCAGTTCTATTCGTGTTTGAGAAGGTGTCCACGTTTGTAGTGACTCCGGCGGAGGAGGAGAAGAAAGAAGAGGCGGCGGCTCCGAAGGAGGAGGAGACGAGTAGTACTGCTCCTCCTGAGGTCAAAGAAAAGGAGATTGTGGTGGAACATGAGGCGGCGCCTCCTCCTCCTCCGGCTGAGCCTGCTGCTGCTGCTACCACAGACAAAGTTGCTGAAGCGGCTGAGCCACCAAAAAAGGCTGAAGAGGATGTCTGTGTCCCAGCAGCTGAGCCACCAAAGCCCTGAGTAGCTGGCTGGCTGGCAATATTATTAATATATTAATATTATTATTATTATGTATATGTGATATATTTCTTATTCTTTCTTCTCTTGCAAGTGAATTTGTATAATCTCCCAAACCTTTCCCGTTTGTGTATTATTTGTGTGAAATTGTATCTACAGTTTTTGGATTTAAATTTACATGTAAAAAAAGACAAACAAATCTTTGTGCAATTTTTAAATCAATCTTTTCCTTGTGTATTTATGTTACGTGTACTGTCATAATTATTTACGTCTTTCATCTAATAAGAAATATTGAAGACAAGGATGTTTGACAAAACATTTTGTTTTATATAGATTTCTGTATCATTTCAATTGAAGTATCCCAATAGATCATAATGTAAGACGATCGTAGCCAACTGTGTATGGTTGTGATGTTTGATATTGTTTTAGATTGCTTTAGTAAGTAAATAAATTTTGATATATGAGAACCCGTCATCTATCTACCTATATATATTAAACCAGAGGTTTGGAGAGAGAAAAAAATATGAGTGGATTGCCACGTAAAATTATTTTCTTTTTTTTAGTTATGTAGAAATTTTATTAACATAATTATGATAGATACCTTATTTAATATTATTATGATTTGGTTTCTTTTTTTAATTAAAAGGCCACCTTACATTAGTTTCCTATTTTAATTATGTAGGAATCTTTTTAACATAATTATAATAGATACTCTAATTAATATTAAAATAATAAGAATTAATATTATATATATATATATATATATATATATATATATATATATATATATATATATATATATATATTATATATACATGGAATTCACACGTAAATGCTTTTTTTTAGTTATGTAGGAATTTTATTAACATAATTATGATAGATACCTTATTTAATATTATTATGATTTGGTTTCTTTTTTTAATTAAAAATTCACCTTGATTAGTTTCCTCTTTTAATTATGTAGGAATCTTCTTAACATAATTAGAATAGATACTCTAATTAATATTAAAATAACAAGAATTATATATATATATATATACTTATATATATATATATAATCACTTATATGTTATTTTGATTTTCAATTATTGAGTTATTTTTAACAAAAAAAAAATTGTTATTTTTTTTTTTCATTTCGAATCCAACATATCAAATTCGTCACGTTTTCTCAAAAATAAATTGATCACTTTATTTAATTAAATTATACAAAAATTCAAAATACAATATAATTTGATATTACTTTTATTGTCTATCAACGTGTTGTTTATAAAATATTATTACGATTCAACACTTTTTATTTGAGTTGATCTCATAAAATAATGTATTTTGTTAATATCTCAGAAACCGCGTAAACAAATACAAGTGCAAACCCAACACTAAGTGGAATAAACACTATGACATCAACAACAATAGATTTGGAAAAAGATCAACTAATTCGAAAATAAAAAAAGGGGAAGACCGCCTCTGAAAGCAAATGTTGCTAAACACATTAATTTTGAAAGCATTCATGTCATACTTAATTTCAATTGAAATTTAAAATTAAATTTATTCTGTTAGGTATGCATTTATATTTTACATACTAACCCCTTCAACATCATTTTAATATTTATATTTTATTAATACTTACACTATCATTTGCTCATTGTGCGGAGAAAAAAATTATCTTCACATGAAATTGTAGACCTACAATCCATGCTAGACAGTGAAAACAATAAAAAAAAACCATGTAAGAGAGAAAAAAAGTCACATAGGATTATTTTTCTTTTTTAAATTATATAGGAATTTACTTAATATAATTAGAATAGATACCCTAATTAATATTAAAAATAACAAGA
>BMAC01000079.1:1137721-1155138 GCA_014905375.1 Phtheirospermum japonicum
TATAAACAAAGAAAGAATATAACTCGCCACCTAACTTTACCTCTCACCTGATTACATTTCGGGCAAAGGAGTAGTTGCCTATTTACTTATCGTTGAAGGTGATGAAATATGAGGTTGCTAAGGTCTTAATATGGAAATATGAGGTTGTTGAGATAGTAGAATATATCAAGTTGAGGAAATATGAGGTCGCTTAGGTCGCAGCATGGTACTGTTGAGGCCGCAACATGAGTTCGTAGTACATGTCTATTTTGTTATATTGTTAGACAACTGGAAAAACGGTGTCGTTTTGCCAGTAAGAAGGAACGATGTTGTTTTAGCATATTATTGACTATTCCGCTCTTATAAAATAGGCGTGTTTTCTCTGTAATTTTTCTGACTTGAAATAATGAGAATTACAGAGCTTTTTTGCTCTAGATATTTTCCATTATTAGTTTCTTCATGGTATCCAGAGCGAAATTCGATCATAAGTGATTTTTTGTTAAGTTTTAGCTTCGAATTATGTTGTTTATCAGAATTCGACTTGATTAACCATGCAAAACTCAAGGAACTCAGCTTCACCGGCTTTGACGGCGAAGACCGGCGAAAGCTCAAGGTAGATTCAAAATCGTGACGATGATCTGTTGTTTCTTCACAGGTCGGATCATCCAAGTATGACTCTGGTCACTCATCTGTTAATTGGATCAAATTTTCTAGCATGGAAGAGATAGATGATGATCAAGTTGGGAGCTAAGACAAATTAGGGTTCATAGATGGATCAGTGAAAATTCCAGATCTAAATAGTTATGGTTATGATCAATGAAAAAAGGTTGATTGGATGGTGATTTCATGGATCTTAAATTCTCTATCGAAGAATATAGTAGATGCGTTCATATATACTGATTCCGCTAAGGATTTATAGGATGATATATGTCAGAGATTTGGGGAAAGTAATGCACCACTGATTTTTCAGCTATAGAGAGATATATCGAATTTAAAACAAGGAAATGATACTGTGATGATATACTTTACGAAATTGAAGAAATTATGGGATGAATATGCTTGTCTGGTACTGCACTTAGTGTGCAAATGTGGTGTTGGAAATACCATTGTTGAACAGGAAATGCATACAAAATTAATGCAGTTTTTGATGGGATTAAATGAAGGATATGATAACGTGAAAAATCAAATATTGTTGATGGATCCTCTACCTACTGTCAACAAGGCATATTCCATGATTCTCTCTGTTGAAAGACAGAGAGCTGTGCAATCCAATATTGGAGATTCAATTCATAATGTGGCTATGGCTGTTAGATCGGCTGGTTTTGGAAAGGGGAGTTCAGGAAAATTTCAGACAGGACAATGGAATAGGGATAAAATCAGAGGATCTGGAAATATGATTAAAGATGAGAGAAGTAAATTAAAATGTGATCATTGTGGATGGAATGGACATGATAGGTCAGGATGATTCAAATTGCATGGGTATCTTGATTGGTTCAAAGAATTAAAAGGGAAGAAGGAGGTAACTCATGCCAATGCAGTTGGTACTCAAGAACAATCAGCAAGAATTGATGGAGCCGCAGACATATCAGCACTGGCAAAGGATGTGGCAAGACTGTTAAATCAAAAACCTGATAGTGAAAATGGAGGATTGAATTTACATGATGCAGGTTATCATGTAAATTTTGCTGGAAACATCATTGAGGCTGATATGCAATATGCTCTCACCATGTTTTAAGATGTAAGTAAAGACATTTGGGTGATTGACACAGGTGCTAGTAGACACATGTGCACCAATGCCGACCTCATGGATGATTTGACTGAATTGAACACTCCAGTAATGGTGTATTTGCATGATGGAAGCAACCGATAGTGAAGACTGGAACTGTATATATCAGTGATAAAGTAACTCTCACTGATGTTCTGTATATTCCATCCTTCAAATACAATTTACAATCAGTTTCACAATTATGTAGCACTTCAAAGCTGGAATGCATTTTTGATGCTGCTCAGTGTACATTGCAAGATGCTGAAACTGGTGAGGTCTTGGTGAAGGGGAGATTGTCAGGAAGATTGTATGTTCTGGATGGTCAGTTAAACCTACCTATAAATCTCTGCACCACAGAAACTGAGATATGGCAGCGTTTACCGTAGGAACGATAACTGGTATGGGCTGTTCGCCCATTAAAGCGGTACAAAACCTAGGACATGCTTCTCCTAGCACTTTTTTACATGTTCCTTTTCTAAAAAGTTCCATCAATGATGAGGTTATACAGAAGTTGAAATCCTGTGACACCTGTTTTAAGGCTAAACAACACATGGAACCATTCACAACCAGTTCAATTTAGACAAAGAGGATATTTGACTTGATTCACATCGATATATGGGGTCCATGCTGGGAGGCTAATCTTACAGGTACCCCTTACTTCTTGACCATGGTAGATGATTACAGCAGAAATACATGGGTGACATTGATGAATAATAAGGGTCAGGTGGTCAATTTGCTAAAGAACTTTGCTGTGATGGTGCATACTCAGTTTAGAGTTAAAATTAAAGGATTTAGGAGTGACAATATAACAGAATTCATGAGTTGTAAATGCCAGTCATTTTTTAAAGAAAATGGAATAATAAATCAAAGCAGTTGTGTCTACACTCCACAATAGAATGGTGTAGTAGAGAGAAAGCATAGGCATTTGTTGGAGGTCGCAAGATCTTTACTATTTCAGTTAGCTTTACCTCAAAAATTTTGGAGCTATGCTGTCTTGATAGCAGCCTTTATCATAAATAGATTGCCAACTTCTTGTCTAAATTGGATTACCCCTTTTGGATGATTGGCTTATGCAGCAAATACTCATCCTCATAAGTCAAGACTGGATAGCAGGTCGCACAAATGCATTTTCTTGGGATTTGGGACTGGAAAGAAAGGATATCTTCTATATAATCTGACCACTTCCACTGTCCTAGTCTCCATAGATGTTGTCTTTCAAGAAGATGTTTTTCCCTTTCAGGCTGAGACTGCAGTTTCTGATTGCGACCTCATTCCTCTTACTGTCTGTAGAGAGACACCAATTGAGGAGTACATATTCCTATTGATGAGCCTTCTGCAAATGTTAATACAAATGTCAGGAAAAGTACCAGAGAACATGTGCGACCTAGATGGCATCAAGACTACATCTGTCAATCAGCTACTACATCAGCTCTTCATCAACCTATACAGTTTGCCTATGCCTTTGTCACTTTTCTTGATAACATTGCTGTAGAGAAAGAACTAGTGATCTATGAGGAGTCTTGTATGCATCCTCATTGGGTACATGCAATGGATCAAGAACTAGTAGTCTTAGATCAGAAAAATACTTGGGTTGTTACACCTCTTCCACCTGGAAAGAAGGCAATTGGGTGTAAATGGGTATATAAGCTGAAAAGGAAAGCCTATGGAGAGGTGGAAAGATATAAGGCAAGGCTGGTGGCTAAAGGCTACAATCAGATTGAAGGAGTAGACTTTTTTGATTGTTTCTCCCCTGTGATGAAATTAGTCACAGTCAGACTTCTTGTGGCTGTTGCAACTGTCCATAAATGGCCATTATTTCAGCTGGATGTCAATAATGCATTTCTGCATGGGCATCTCAACGAGGAGGTGTATATGACGCCACCACTAGGATATACAGGACTTAAAAGGGGTGATGTTTGCAAACTGACTAGGAGTCTTTATGGTCTCAAGCAGGCTTCCAGAGAATGGAACAATGAGCTATGCAGGAAACTAGTTCTCTTTGTCCTAGTAAAGTCCAAATTGGATCACTGTCCTCATTATTCTACTGAGGATTTTGTTGCAATGTTGATATATGTGGATGATGTTCTTATCACTGGTTCCAATGAGATACCGATTCATTCCCTTAAAGCATATTTGGATACTGAATTTACCATTAAGGATCTTGGATTTGCAAAGTTTTTCTTAGGTATAGAGATTGTCAGAGGAATTAAGAGAACCTATCTTTGTCAGAGAAAATACATTTTGGATATCCTTGCAGATGTGGGATTAGAGGATTGTGATGCTGCTCCAACTCCATTTCCTCGGGGGCTTAAGCTCACTGGCTTTGATGTTGAACCTTTGGATGATCCAACTAAATATAGGAGGTTAATTGGAAGGTTGTTATACTTGAATTTAACTATAGTTGATGTTACTTATGTTGTTCAGCAACTCAACCAATTTCTGAACAATCCTTTTACCTCTCACTGCCAAGCTGCTCTTCATGTTCTGAGATATCTAAAAGGTCTCCCTCTCTTGTTCTTTTTTACTCAGCTGATTCTTCATTGCACCTTGAGGCCTATTGTGATGCAGATTTGGCAGCTTGCAAAGATACAAGGAGGTCGATCACAGGTTATTGTGTATTACTGGGTTCTTGCTTGATATCTTGGAAAAGTAAGAAGCAGACAACTGTCTCTCGTTCTTCAGCAGAGGTAGAATATAGAGCAATGGGAGCTACCGTCTGCGAGCTACTCTGGATTTCTCCTTTAGCTCGCGACCTTGACCTGTCACCTACTTTACCTATACCTTTATGGTGTGATAATCAAGCGGCGATATATATAGCTGCCAATCTTGTCTTCCATGAGAGAATCAAACATTTAGAAATTGATTGTCACGTAGTTCGGGACAAGTTCAAGGAGGGTTTTGTTTTTCTTCGCCATGTTTCTTCTACCCATCAGCTCGCTGATCTTCTAACGAAAATCTTACCTTGTGGACAGTTTATTCTTCTAGTGTCCAAGTTGTTCATGATGGATTTTCAAGATGCTCCAACTTGACGGGGTGGGGGTGGTGGGGGGGGGGGGGGGTGGTGGTGGTGGTAATATGAGGTCGTTGAGGTCGCTAAAGTCTCAACATGGAAATATGAGGTCGCAACATTAGGTTGTCAAGTTGAGGAAATATGAGGTCGCTTAGGTCCAACATAGTACTATTGAGGTCGCAACATGAGTTCGTTGAGGTGGGGTGTGGTGGTGGGGGGGGGGGGGGGGGGGGGTGATGAAATATGAGGTCGTTGAGGTCGCTAAAGTCTCAACATAGAAATATGAGGTCGCAACATTAGGTTGTCAAGTTGAGGAAATATGACGTCGCTTAGGTCCAACATAGTACTATTGAGGTCGCAACATGAGTTCGTTGTATTAATGTCTATTTTGTTATATTGTTAGACAACTGGCAAAACAGTGTCGTTTTGCCATTAAGAAGGAACGATGTTGTTTTAGCATATTATTGACTATTCCGCTCTTATAAAATGGGCGTGTTTTCTCTGTAATCTTTCTTACTTGAAATAATGAGAGTTACAGACCTTTTTTACTCCAGTTATTTTCCATTATTAATTTCTTCAGAAGGCCATGAGTCGAATGCATTTTTATTATGGACAAATAGCCATAAATCACTTCTAGGGTTAGGGGCATATTAATCTTAGTCTTACAAACCATTCGAAAGATTGATAGATTTATAGAGCATGTGAGTACGCCCCGCCTTTTTGATAAAGTATGCGAATATGCCCGCACCTTTACACAGGTGTCAGCTTTAATAAAATCAAATACAAGTGGGAGACCAAGCCAGTTATCCCAGTATGCTTAAAGTAAAGATCTTTCTTTCACGAGGAGAGTTTATGCTCAAGATTAGGGAAACTCTATAACAAGTATAAAATGTCTCGAGGATAAGTGAACATTCTAGAATCATTGGATGCTTGGGATTTCTCCCTTGAGATCATGAAACCCTAAAACGAAATCCTCTATATATATCATCAAGGCTGAGGGTAAAGGTATGGCATAATTTTATCTTGATCTTTCAACACAAATAGCTTTTACTATCGGATATTGATTTAAGTATCGAAGAGAGTTCACTGGAAATCCTTCTGGCCTCCTTTCTATAATCTTTGTTTTGGAGCAGGCTCTCAAATTCTAGGCGGAGTGCGGTGGTCTAATTTTCTTGCCTGGCACATTTGATTCATCATGTGCATTTGAACCATTTGTATAAAAGAACATTTTAACCCTTACTAAGATAAAGCCTTCACATGAAGAAGATAAAGAAGATGCCAACTTTAAAAATTAGGATTTTAGAATCAATTGAGTGGGCAACGGTGAAGCGGTGAAAAAGATGATGAAGGATTTAGGATTATAGAGACACTGGTTTCAATTTGAAAAGAAGAAATTCAAAAAATATAAGTTTGATTTAGAAAGAAGAAATGAAAACGCACACGAAATTGATCGCATGTTATGAGAAAAATATATTGCAATATGAATTTATTAGGTAATATTTAATTAAGTAGTGTTAGTTATTTATGGTTCAATACGAAGTAGGAGAGACTGACACATAAACAATCTGGCATCATTCGTGCATGAAAATAAAACAATCGAATAGTCCATCAATTTAATTCAAAGCACTAATATATAAAATTTACCTTCCAACTATAGTCTTGATATATGTTATATTTTCTTGCACTTAAGATTGGATTTTCCAGGCGGCACAACTACTTTCGTGCGACACTGAGACTTCACCACCTTCCTTGAAGAACCTTAAACGCCATCTGCTAAGATAAAGCTTTCAATTGAAGAAGATAATGAAATATGCCCAGGGCTGGTGGATAGATTAGGAATGGATTGGGATATGAACTAATTAAGGTAATATCTAATTAAGTAGGGTTGGTTGTTTATGTGTCAATAAGAAGCATGAGATGCTAACATATAATTGACCGAAGATCAGAATAAACCATGTCAGCCCAAAGTTCACTAAAATGACACACACACACACATATATATAGAGAGAGAGAGAGAATACATTCTGAACTAAACCATTGGCCATCAACGATTGTTTAAATAATTATGGACGTTCTTCGTAATGTTAAATTAATAATTAACACTAACCCTTTTAATTTCAGAATCTATAAATCATATAAGAACTAACTACGAAAAAAAATGATGTTTTTTGATGGACCGTCCGTCAACAAAACCGTCAACTGATTCAAGCTTTTGTGTCGCCTACTTATAAATATTTGTCAGAAATTCAATAGCTTGCCCGCAAGAGAACGGGATCGCGTGTAGGTTGGTAAAGTTAACTCGAGTCGTCTCTCGAGAAACATACAATCGGAATCTCAAATAGTTTGTTCAATTCACAAGTAACTTATACTAATTGGGGGGGGGGGGGGGGGGGGGGATTTGGTTGTTTTGATTACCTAAGAATGTAAAACGCATGAACAATAATTTAAACTAAGTAATTTTAATTCAGCAACTAGAACTTATAAATTCAAGAACTCAATCAAGATCAACTAACGTAATTGAAAAGCTATCTTCTAGAGCATAAGATAAACGAAATGAATTAACTAAGACGAATAATAATCAAACATTAATTAAACTAAGATTACAAATCCGAATATCAAAAGTACCTAAGGTTTCAAGCATAAAACAATTCAAGAATAATAATTGAATAGCAAACTACTTAATCGCATAGATTAAACTACGAAAGCAATTAAAGGGTTTAGAGTACTTATTAAACTAAGAATTGCCAGTAAAATTCTCCAGCTAATCCAGAGCGATTGCGTAGACCTTGGCCAAAAATCGAGTCACGAACTAACGATTGGAGCTTGGGACTCGCGATACTTGAATCTCCGGTTTCGATCTTCTGTGTTGTTATGGGATGTAACGGTGCGTTGTCTTCGAGCCGAAAGAGCGTAAGTAAGGTCGTATTGGTGTATCTTGTGTATTGTGTCTCCTTTTGGACGGACTTGAGAAGGGTTTAAATAATTTTTCCTTTGGCTTGCAGCATAAGAAACCCTAAAAATTCAATTCTTGGCCGTCACGTCGACGTCGCGTCGATCGACGCGAGCTGGGGCTCGGCGTCAACGCGGCTGGTGCGCTCGCATCGACAGGGCATGGGCGTCGATCGACGCACCTAGGATCGACGCTACAGAGAGTTACATCGACTTGTGCGTCGACAGACGCACCTTGGATTGACGCTTCAGAGAGTTACGTCGGCTTGGCGTCGACCGACGCGGGCATGGATGGCGTCGACGACTGCGTCGATCGACGCAACTCGCTGCGTCTCATATTCTCTCGATCTTTCTGCTACTCTTCACCGAAAAGCTCGATCTTTGCCTCTCGATCATCATTCCTCATGTTTTACATGCTGAACTCTTCCGGTTACTTAGCTGTAAGGTGAAAAATAATGAATAATCACCTATTCTTACTCATTACGATCAAAATACGGTAAAATAAGTTGGAAGTATAAAAATATGAAATTACGCTTAAACTATCCAACTTATACCAAAAGCAAATAGAAAAACGAACTGAAAAGCTACTAAAAACAAGGACAAATATGTGCTAATCAACTACCCCACGCTTATTGGTTTGTTCGTCCTCAAATGAACGATAGATTCAAAGTACAACAAGAATGAAAATTAGTCCAAGCAATGAGTCGTGCGATGCTTCAAATATATTTTTGAAAATATAGGCAAACGTGACACAACGTCAAACACTCCACCCTTATTTCATTGTCGCTCCAAAATTAAATCCATGCATCCTCACAAGGATAATATATAGGGTGTACGCTCAAAGCACTCAAGTATTTTCTTTATGGGATGTGTATACACTCAAATCATACAAATACAAGCACAATAAACAAGCTCCGAAAATCAATCTCTTTTCAATCGCAAATTAAGTGTGTTATCGAACAAAGAATCAGAAAAGGTCTTTTCGAGTTGTAGTGTAAGGCTCTTTGGACGGGTATGGAATATATAAGTTGTGTGGCTAACTCATGATCTAACATGATCAATAACTCACTCAACCTAATCTAATCACGAAGCAATTGTGCTTCACCTCGACCAAAAACGAAAACCTTACTAAACACTCATAACATAGCCTTTAAACATAGGATATTTCCTAACTCGTAACTCTAAACCGACTTGTAGCTCAACCACTTAAACACAATTGAAACTCATGATATGCTTCTTTATAATTAGACAACTCTTTTTCCTTTTAAACATTAGGCTTCCTAAGAAATTAAATAATAAAACTCAAGCCTTTATTAGCGCGTAGGTAATTACATAACACGATTCACCAAGATTCACCATCCTTCTTTTTTTTTATCCCCCTTTTATTCTTTTTATAGGGTCTTTTTTTTTCGGATGGTGGTCTTTTATTATAAAAATTCTTAAAATCATAAATTTCTAATAAAATTCCAAAACTCTAATAACCAATAAAAAATAACGAACTCTTACCCCACGCTTTTAATGGTTTGTAGGGGTCGACTCAAAAATAAAATCACTCATGGCTATTGGCATGGATTATTTGGCTATGATTGGCTCATTCGAAATTTATAGTGGCTAAAATATATGAATATGGCCGGAATAGGGTTTTATTTGTGCCTTAACGTCATTTTCAAAGTCAACTATACACAGCGATTTCAAAGAGATCTCAAATCAAAACTCATTCAAGTACATGCAATGATGACAAACACTCAGGCTACTCACAGGCTTTTGCATGGAAAGTTTTGGATTGACACTGCTTTTAAGGTTTTGCGAGATCAATTGCGTCCAAGTACCATTTTACAATAAAATAATAATTTTGAAAAACTATGCACTTATGCACGCTCAAAGACAAGAACCTCAAATCATCCTTAGCTAACTTTGACAGGCACGCCATACAATTAAGCGCAGAAATAGCAATCAATCACACGTAAATTTTCAATTTGCACATAATTTTCAATCATACTTCAATTATTCTCCACCATCCCCCCCCCCCCCCCCCCCCCTTCTAAAACTCGGCAATCCCCTGATTGTCATAAATAAACGAATCAAAAGAGGATAGGAGTAGGAAAAACGTCCCTGAAACTTGACGGTCGAATTTTCCCAATTGAACTTGTGGAATTTCCAGTATCCAGCGTCTCGTGATCGATTTGTCCTTGAAAAAAACATCCCAAATACAACAAATAACAAAATAAACGAAAAATAAAAATAAATAACGTTCATCAGCAATAATAAAACACAGTAAATCGCTGCTACGCCCCTTTAGCAAACGGCGGAACAAGAGGCCGATGTTCGAGAAAAATGGCCGTTGAAGAAGTCGGAACGCGTCGACCAGGACAGCCGACCACCGCGCGCCCAGGCAGCGTCGATGCTGCGTCGATTGACGCGAGAGAAAGGACGTCGACCGACGTGCATGTCGGCGACAGAATTTTCACCATTTCTTCCAGTGGTTAACCCCGCTGCTAAATGAATTTAAACCATGGATAACTGCATAATCTCGCAAGAAAAATCAAAAACGTCCATGGTGCAAGGAAATACGTAAAAACAAAGGTTTGCGAAAAATAAAATTTTATTAATTGCTGAAACGAAACACTTAAACAACAGAATAAAATTAAAATTGCGATAAAATAAACAGGATAGAGTAGGAGGACAATCCTATGACTCGATAATGGAAAAACATAAATAGATAGCTAGTGGCAAGTCCTATGAATCTAAGGGGATCTAGTGCCCAATTTCTCTAACGCGACGATCTTCTTGCTAGCTTCATCCAAACACTGCTTCAAATATCCTATATTCCATTCGTTTGCCGCGTTCCCCTCATTTAGATCCTTGATTTGGGCTTCTAACTCCTCAATTTGGCGTAAAAGCGCGAATTTCTCCTCTTCGATAACGTAATTCTCTCGTATGAGGGTAAGCCCATCGAGCACCAAGTCATCTATCTTGGCTCCTTTCTCTTCGAGGGGCTTGTCCCTAGAGTTGAGCTCGCTTGCAACCTCAGTCTCGGCCCACAACATCTCATCGTTTTGCTTGGTTAATTGCGCAATTTTCTCTCTAGCCAAGAGAAGTTCGTCGTGGAGCTCGTCTATGGTCATGTCACGCTCCTCGAAATACTCCTTGCTCTCCTAGAGATCACGCTCGATTCCCCTCAATTCTCTAATTTTGCCCCTTAGTTGGAGATTCATGTCCCTCAACCCTTCGTTTATTTCCTTCGCTCTCCTCAATTGACCCTTCAAGGCATCAATTTGAAGAGTGTAATGGACTTCGTCCATTTGTCATCCATCAACCATATCCTTCACCTTGTCGACTTCTTCTTGCAGCTGGTCCAAATTATCTTCGTGCTCCTTCCTCAACATCCACCTATTTTCATGGTTGTTGGTGTTTTGTGGAATTGGCCTCATGGTGTTGAAAAATCTTGGAGAATAAAATTATATTGGGTATTGGGAGGCTTAGAACACAAGAGAATAATGAAATAAATACTGTAGGGGGTTGGTTTATATAGGAATCAAAAGCTCTTGAAAATAGGAATCCTGGATTCACCCAAACTGTAAATAAGGGAAGAGATAATAAGTTTCCTAATCTAATTAGAACTCTTTTAAGGCAAAAGATCTTGACCCCAAAACCAGCCAAATTTCGTGAAAAATATTCCCAAAAAATCACTTACCTATTGGGAATAAAACTCTCAAAAATCGCAGCCCAAAATTTCCATTTTCGCGCAGTCGGTCGACGCACGCGCCCAGGCAGCGTCGACGTCGCGTCGACGCTGCGTCGATCGACGCGACTGCACGCTAGTCACCGACATGAATTTCCTGCTTTCGATCAGTGAATTTTTCTCTCCTTGACAACCCAATTCCTATTTCATAAGCATGAAACACACACAAAAATAGCAAAAGAAAGAAATAACTAAATAAAAAGAAAATCAAAAGTTAGAAAATAAAATAGCTTGGGTTGCCTCCCAAGAAGCGCATCTTTTAACATCGCTTGCTCGACGCAAGTGTTCGCGATTAATTTGTAATTGGAGGCGGGTCCAACATCCTCAACATTTTGCGATCTTGACTTGTTGTCTCTATGTCAAGGTATAATTTAACTCGATGCCCGTTAACTTGAAACAATACGTCTCTTTTTTCGTCGTAAAGAGTAACCGCTCATAAATTGTTGATTTCTTTAATCATAAACGGTCCACTCCATCTTGACTTCAATTTTCCTGGAAAAAGTTTCAATCTCGAGTTATAGACTAGAGCCAACTTACCTACCTCCAAATGCTTGTTTCAGAGTTTCCGATCGTGGCGGGCTTTCGTCATCTTCTTTTGCCTCATGCGTAATCATAGGATTCGTTTCTTATTTCCTCAAGCTCAGTCAACTCCAACTTTCTATACTCGCCTGCCTCATCATAGTTCATGTTTAATTTGAGAATGACCCAACTAGCTCGGTGCTCCAACTCAATGGGAAAATGGAAAGCCTTCCCATAGACGAGTCGAAAATGACTCATTCCAAGAACCATTTTGTAGGCCGTTCGGTATGCCCACAGTGCGTCGACAAGTTTGACTGCCCAATCCTTTCGATTTGGTCCGACTGTCTTCTCGAGGATAGCCTTTAGTTGACGATTGCTCGTTTCGACTTGACCAGATGTTTGAGGGTGGTAAGGTGTAGTTACCTTGTGTCGGACCCCATATTTTGTCATCAGCTTCACGAACGCTCGGTTGAAAAAATGGCTTCCTCCATCACTTATTATTGATTTCGGCACCCCGAATCTAGTGAAGATATTTTCTTGGAGGAATTTAAGGACGAATTCTGCATTAGCTCTTCGAGCGAGGATCGCTTCCACCCATTTGATACGTAGTCGACACCAACCAGTATGTACTCGAAATCTCTGCTCTTAGGGAAGGGTCCCATAAAGTCTATTCCCCATACATCAAAAATCTCTACCACTTGGTTGGGTACTTGCGGCATTTTGTCTCGCTTCCCAATGTTGCATGTTCCTTGGCAGTTATTGCACGTTTTGCAGTATTCAAAAGCATCGGCAAATAAACTCGGCCAATAGAATCCAGCTTGTAACACCTTAAATGRCGTCTTTTGAGCTCCAAAATGCCCTCCATGGTCATGGAAAAATTGCAGAATCCTCCCCATTTCATTGTTTGGAACGCACCTTCTGTTTAGACAATCCTTGAAGCGTTTGAACACATAGGGTTCATCCCAAAAATAATCCCTGCATTTTCTCAAAAATCTCTTCCGTTCTTGGTAGGATAAATGGTTAGGCACAATTTTGCAAACGAGATAATTCACGATATCAACGTACCAAGGAGTAATTAAGTGCTCAAGATTAAAAACATTCTCATAAGGGAAAAGATCGTTAATCATAAATCTCTCGCCCTCATTCTCCTCAATTATCATTCTATACAAATGATCAGCTACAACATTTTCACAACCTTGTCTATATTTTATTTCCACATCAAGTTCTTGTAGCAATAAAATCCACTTAATAAGACATGGTTTACTTTGTGGTTTAGAAAACAAATGATGCAATGCAGCATGATCCGTGTGTACAATTACTTTGGTTCCAACTATATACGATCTAAATTTATTAAGCAAAAACACAACGGCCAGTAAATCTTTTTCAGTTGTGGTGTAATTACGTTGGGCATCGTTCAGCATATAACTAGCATAATAAATTACCCTAAGAAATTTATCCACACGTTGTCCAAAAACGGACCCCACCGCCTCATTAGAGGCATCGCACATAATTTCAAAGGGTAAGGTCCAATCTAGAGCAACAACCACAGGGGCAGAAGTAAGACTCTCTTTTAAATCATTAAACGCGTTCAAACGTTCTTCGTTAAAAATGAAAGGAGTATCTAAAGTCAACAATTTGCAAAGTGGATGACTTATTTTTGAAAAGTTTTTGATAAAACGTCTATAAAAACCTGCATGACCAAGAAGACTCCTAGTTCCCTTAACATCTCGAGGGGGAGGGAGGGTCTCAACTACATCTATTTTTGATTTATCAACCTCCAACCCCTTTTTAGAAACAATATGGCCTAAGACAGTGCCACTCTTTACCATAAAATGGGATTTCTCCCAACTCAAAGTTAGATTCTTCTCAATGCAACGTTCTAAAACTCTATACAATTTGGATAAATAATTTTCAAAAGATGACCCAAAAATCGAGAAATCATCCATGAATACTTCAAGAAAATCGTCAATAAAATCACTAAAAATTGAGAGCATGCACATTTAAAAAGTCACTGGTGCGTTGCACAAACCGAAGGGCATCCTTCGAAAGGCAAACGTGCCAAAAGTTCATGTGAACGTTGTCTTGCTTTGATCTTCCGGGGCGATGGCCACTTGGTGTCAGTCTTCGTTGGCTGTCCCTAACAGGCCTGGCGTCGGGTTCTAGCTCGATTCGGTGCATACAAGTAACAGGGCTTAGTCCTTTGATGTCGTCGATGCTCCATCCTATTACCTCTTTGTGGTTACTTAGCACCGTAATTAATTCTCTTTCTTCATGTTCCGTCAATGCTGAGTATATGATGATGGGTTTTATTTCGTTGGGCTCGAGGAAAACATACTTCAAATGGCTTGGCAGTGGTTTCAACTCCACTTTCGGACCAAGTTCGGGTGCGTTAGCTATTTCGCACAATTCCTCATCAAAATCATCAACTTCGTCAAAATCTTCGTTGATTTTGTTCAAGTCTATTTCTAGCATCTCTGCCACCCTGTTTAAAAATTATGTGTCGTCCTCGACACTTAACTCATCTAGCACGGTGATCCCTTTGAGCTCGTGAATACAAGAAGCAATAGGATCAATAAACGAGAAATCTTCATTTATGTACGGAGAAGGAGTGTTGTGGATATCTTTAAGCAAAAATGTGACTGTCTCACCCAGAACGGATAAGGTCATCCTTCCCTTGTTCACGTCAATCAGCGTATGAGAAGTGGACATGAACGGTCGGCCGAGCAAAATAGTATGTTCAGTGCCTTCCTTTGGAACTTCGCCGACATCAAGTATGACGAAATCGACTGGAATCAAAAGCTCGCCGACTTGAACTAAAACATCTTCGACTATGCCAAGTGGTTGTCTAATTGACCGATCCGCCAATTGCAGCCGCATCGTCGTTGGCCTCATTGTACCTAAGTCGAATTCCTTATAAAGTGAATATGGCATCAAATTAATTCCTGCTCCAAGGTCGAGCATTCCACGTGCCGTTTGCCCATTTCCTAAGGTGATGGTTATGCAAAAACTCCTGGGGTCTCTCTCCTTTTTGGGTAGCGGACCCTTTCATATGGCGCTCACTTCCTTGGTCAATTCTACTCATTGAGTCATCTCTAATCGCCGTTCTCTCGTGACTAATTCCTTGAAAAATTTAACGTATGCGGGCATCGTCATGATTACGTCCAAAAGAGGAAGATTAATGTTGACATTCTTCAGCAGATTGTAGAGTTCCATGAACTTCTTATTTTCTTTGGTTGGGCGTAGACGAATTGGGAAGGGAATCTTGTCTCGAATAGTAGGTGTCAATTGCTTCGATTGCTGAGTCGGAGACTTGGTGGAATCGTCGATTGTGGTGGATGGACTTGGAAGTTTCCCTTTTAAAGAACCCAGTATATAAGGATTTGGCGACTTATGCATTTGGTCCACCGGTTTAGGGTCGTCGTTCTTTGGCGATTTCGCAGTCGGGATTTTCGTGCTCTCTTCTTCCTCTTCCTCGATTCCATTATCTACCTTCTTTCCTCTTCGTAAGATGTGGACAGCTGAAGCTTGCTCTGGTTGGCTCGGCAATTTTCCTTTCTCATTTTCCGCCTTTGCCATAGAAGTTGCCATTTGGCCCATCATTTTCTCCAAATTCTTCACACTCTTGTAGAGGTCGCTCAAAACTTCTCCTTGCTTATTGACTTGCGTGGTTAGATTGGCGAGCCCGTCTCTATTTCTGATAGTTTTGGTGACTTGGTTCTGTTGCCAAATTAACAGTTGATCGTTTGGCTGTATCGGAGTGGGTGCCGGCCCGGATGATGGTGGTGGTTTGTTTGGTGGTGGTGGTGATTCAGTTTGTGCTGGGGTGGGATGTGGATTTCCAAGGCCCCATTTTAAGTAAGGAGAGATACGTTGTGCGTTGAATTTTGCTGGAGGTCTGTGCTCATAAGTTGGAAGCTCTTGGTTGCGCATTTGATCTCTGATGGCATATGCCTCGGCTTCGCATTCTTCGTAATACACCATTTTACATGTATCCACCAAATGCCCTTGCTCTCCACAACAGTTACATGTCTCGACGATCTCGTTGCTTGGAACCTCAGTTGCCTCGTTAACTCTTATCTTTCATTGTCGAGAGATTATTTGCCTTGACTTCTCGCTCATCTTTTCAAACAGTCGCTTCGCCTCCGTTGCTGTCAAGTATCCAAAATCTCCTTCAGCCGCTACTTCGAAGTTATTTTTATAAGATTCCAAAAGCCCTTCGTAGAACAACTGATTTACCATTCCCGGAGAGTTGTGATGATGTGGGCACGCTTGTAATAATGATTTGAAATGTTCCAATGCCTCGCGAAGTAACTCCCCATCTTGCTGGATAAATTTGGGTATTTGTCTCCTAATAGGGCTCGTCGTCTGTGCTGAGTAATACTGATTTATGAATTTATCGCTAACCATGGGCCAATCGATCAGAGATCTCGGTTCTAGTGATAGTAGCCAAGATTTGGCTTTATCCTTCATGCAGCTTGGAAAGCACACCATTTGAAGGTCTTCGTGATGAAGTCCCGGAGATGGGGTCCTACTAACTTCAGCATAAAATTCCTTGAGAAAAGTCATTGGGTCTTCGTTGGCTAGGCCATGGAATGTCGGGAGGTTGTTTATTATATGAGGTTTCAGCTCGAAGTCTCTTGCAGTTCTACCCAACACAATGGCAGAACTATAGGGACCCAATTGAGGGGTCGTGAACTCTCTTTGTCTTGGTTCGCGCGCCTCCCGTTGGTATCTCTCTTGGTTATTGGGCCTCGCGTAGTTTCTATCGTACTCGTCCTCTCATTTTGGTGGTTATTGGCGAGCCAGTCGTCAACCTGTTTGTCTCCATGATAAGATCTCTCAGAATAACTATCTTGGTCATGGTGGTGGTGATCTCTATTTCCTCCTCTTCGTCCTTCATTCTGGTCCATCATGTTTCGTTGAATATTCTCCCAGTACTCTCGAGGTTTTGCCGATCCGTTGGGGTGAATTGGTTCACTCCCGTACTCGTTTCTTTATCGTATAGGTGGGTTCCTTGGTGGTTGGTTGTCCTCGTTGTTGTGGATAGGATTGTCTAGCCTCAACATTGTCTCAGGAACCGGATCACAAACAAAATCAGTGGTGGCAGACGATTCACTTTCGGATATGTGAGAAGGTCTCGCTTGATTGGAACGATGAATATTATTGATGAATGGTGCAAGTTCGGGTCTAAGTGATTTTCGACCTTGCATACACTCAACAGCAAATTAAACGCATCGACTAGAGAAAATTATACAAATAGACGGCTAAAAAGAAAATAAAACGATCAAATATATTTTTGAAACCTTTTCTATGTTCCCCGGCAACGGCGCTAATTTTTGATTCAAGCTTTTGTGTATTCTACTTAAAAATATTTGTCAGAAATTCAATAGCTTGCCCGCAAGAGAACGGGATCGCGTGTAGGTTGGTAAAGTTAACTCGAGTCGTCTCTCGAG
>BMAC01000079.1:1163358-1175220 GCA_014905375.1 Phtheirospermum japonicum
GGCCAGATTAACGGGTCATGACCCGTTAGTATTCACCCATATATATACTTGTGTTAGGCCAGATTAACGGGTCATGACCCGTTAGTATTCACCCAGCGCTGCTCAAATCATTCTGTTAAATAGATCCTCTTTGAAAGAAGAAAAAAGGAGCGGAAAAGGTATTCCTGTCAGTGGATTAGCTATTCCAAACCGTCGAAAGTAGCGGAGATCTAATGGCGATTTCATACTTCTTGCGAGCCCTCCTCTCACTTCGTTCGGGGTGAAACCCTCCTGTCTCAGTACGGAGCAGAATTGACAATCTCTTCTCCTTCAGATCCAAGATCTTAGTTATCCGCACTGCTATCAGACCAGGCACGACAAGTCCAGCTTACCCGGGATAAGCAAGAGCAGACATGCACCTGATACTGTAATGTATTGATTGTTGTACTGTGATGTATTGGTTTTTGTACTGTAAAGAATTAGTTTTCATAAATTTCTGACCCTATTGGTATTTGTACTGTGATATATTTGTAATATGATGTATTGGTTTTTTTTTATTATAATGTATTGATTTTTGTATTATAATTTATTTATATAAAGTTTTGGTTTAACGAATAATTCGTTAGTACGACCTAACAATAGTATTGCCCTATATATATATATATATATATATATATATATATATATATATAGAGAGAGAGAGAGAGAGAGAGAGAGAGAGAGAGAGAGAGAGTGTGTGTGTGTGTGTGTGTGTGTTTTTTGGAAGCTTACCTCATTCAGAGCTTGGTTCCATATTGAGCTACCACTTACCTTGAGCTCGCCCTCAAGTCGAGCCATTATTAAATTTTTATGTGATTCGTGAGGGACTATAAGATTTTATGTTAAGATAAGTAAAATAATAAAAAATTTAATATAATTGTATATTACATATATAAAAAAAGGTAATACTCTTGTGAGGCCGTACTAACGGATCATTCGTTAGGTCAAAATTTTATATCGTTACATTGTAGTAAAAAAAACCAATACATGATAATACTAATACAAAAACCAATACATCATAACAAGGTCAAATATTTATGAAAAACCAACACTTTTGAGTATAAAAATTAATACATCATAGTTCAAAAACCAATACATTAGAGTATCGGATCATATAACTTAACAGGTCATAACCCGTCAATCTGACTAATGTAAGTCTTTGCCATAAAAAAATATGAAATATCCGATATAACTATAATTATACATACAGATAGACAAGAATAATGCCACTTGAGACCGTGCCTAATAAACACACGGCTTGTATTCTCAAATGCTTATATTGCGTATTACAATTCAAGTATTGCATGTGTATCATAAAAATAAAACACGTGCATAATATATGCATATAATTAAATGTATAAACAATCAAATTAATATAATTCCCAAGTGTTTGAGGTATAGATAAAATAATAATGTAAACATTTAAAAGGTATAAATTTATTTGGCCATCATATTTTTACAAACGGATACATAAATAATCTTTTGTTAAATTTATAATTATATACCTATTGTTGCCCTTAATATATACCAGTATTGTGTTTGAGGTATAGATAAAATAATAATGTAAACATTTAAAAGGTATAAATTTATTTGGCCATCATATTTTTACGAACGGATACATAAATAATCTTTTGTTAAATTTATGATTATATACCTATTGTTGCCCTTAATATATACTAGTATTGTACCCGTGCGTTGCACGGTAATCTTTTATTTTATTCTTATTTGAAATAAAAATAATTGGATTTAAATGAATTAAAATATTTAATTATGTTATTGCACTTATATTTATAGTTAAATTATATATATATATATATATATATATATATATATATATATATATATATACACATATATATATCATGTAATTATTATTTAATGATTGAATAGTATTGAAATTGTATAACCTGACTCGTAAAAGTATTGTTATCGGACGCAATATATATTACAAATTAAAAAAACTTCCTTATACACAATATTCTTTTTTTTTTGTTATCATCGACGATCAATATTCTTAAACCCCTACGATTGGTGACTATTGATATAGCAATGTATAATTGGTCATGACTAAAAACTGACTTCTTTAGAAAAAGTGGAACTTAAGAGAGTGTCTGTCCTTGACTTTTGTTGATCGTCGTGGCGTATAACACGATCACAAGAAATCTTTATCGTTGTAACTTGAAAGGCAACCTCGAATCAGATGGCATGACAGTCAATCTAGGGATTGATTCTTTGAAAAATCTTACCTGTAAAACATGATGCCAAGTTTTGTAATAATCAACCTTGTTCCATTACACTACCCAAGGGAATGATCGATATTTCTCAACAACATGATTAGAGTTTCAATTTTCAGTTTGAGCTCATGGTCTACCAATCTAAAACATTTGATGGTGTTTAAAAGCTCTAGTGAGTGGACATCCTGAAATATGCCAATATTTGAATCGGATTTGCACGCATTATCAGAACTCAGATATACTTTACATTCGCCATCATTCAAGACGTCATATATTCATTAATCAAATTGACGACACCAAGTGTTTGAGTAAGAATAACACGTCCCTTCAAATAAGTAAATCATTCAGTAGTTTTTTCAAAGTGTGGATATATGTGCTCGCTACAATTGACATAACATGGCCACCAATATCTTTTAATAATAAACCATCTGGATTTCAATTTGAACTACACCATCGCTTGGTCCTCCAACTGTTCCATCTCCTATACTATTTATCCAGTCGATAATTTTTTTTAGTTCTTCATAATCAGGTTCTAAACTGAGATTTTACAGTCTGATGTTATTGGTTAGCCTCAAAATTGTGCGATAAATCCACAAATATGAAGAATTGATCGTCGTGTGAACTATGTCTAGTCTAGTGCCTTTTGGAATAACCATCAAAATTTGTCGAAAATATCAACCAAGAACTAATGTTTTGCCTCCAAATGAAAGCATCCTGTTAGAATTACTTTGCGATCCTATCACGTCTTTCAATGTTTTGTCAAGAACTTCCAAACGATGCTTGTGCATCATCGGAGCTTCATCCCAAATAATAAGGTGTGCACACTCCATTAATTATGTAAGTGGAGTTTCAGTAAAGATCGAACATGATGAATCTTGGTGGAGATTAAATTAAGGGCAACACTCTTATTAGGCCGAACTAACGGATTATCCGTAGGCTAAAATTTTATATCAATACATTATAATGAGAAAACCAATACATTATAATGAAAAAACCAATACATCATAGTAAAAAATATTACAGTACAAAAACCAATATATCATAGCATGGGTCAGATATTTATGAAAAACTAATACTTTACAGTACAAAAACCAATACATCACAGTACAAAAACTAATACATTATAGTATCGGGTCAGATGGCCTAACGGGTCATGACCCGTTAATCTGGCCTAACACAAGTGTTTGCCTTAAATTAAAGCTATGTCGATAGATGCTACATTCAGAATAATTCCACTAATGGATCTAACGGCCGCATAAAGCATCCTCCAAATAAATATTTTATCCCTCTGTATCCATAGATTAAGCTAAAAATTAGGTCATAGAGAAGTTGCAGTGGCTCTTAAATTCTGCCAACATGATTTTTCTTTTGTCACAATATTCAGAGTATATTGGAGAAGAGGTATCTTCACGCTGGTTTAATCTCTCGCCATACCAAAAATATGTTAAACAATGTTCCCATTTGAAGGAAGGATTGCCAAGTTCCCTATAATATAATATAATATAATATAATTAAATCATTATAATTTAATTATCATAAATAACTTAATATTACAGCTATAAAATTAAATAAACATGTTTATATGTATATCCGGATTGCTAAATTATTATGAAAGTTTGATTTAGTATTGAAACTAATGTTCATAACAATATACCATCATTAGGAAGGTTAGTCTTTTTAGTCTTTATTCTTCGTGACGGTATGGGTAGTGGTTTAACACTCTCCAAATCTATTACACGGGTTGTTGTCATATTCTATTAGATGAATAAGATGTGGAGATATTTCCAACCAAACTCAACTGGGATTGCGGAACTATAACGTTGTAGACTTGTAGTGTGAATAAATTTATAATTATCAATTTGTTCGAAATCTAAAGTTACGGTAGTTGACTCATGTATTAAAAAAATATTAACGATAACTATAATATGTAAAAAAAGTCAACTATTTATAATTTAAATATCAATATGCTATATAATTAAAATAAACTTTGATTTAGTTTAAAATATAAATTAATTATTATATGAATGCTTTCAAGATTACCGTGTTTAGAAACATTTGATTTCAGGGGCGACCTTCCTCTTCTTGGTTTTGGAATTGGTTAGGATTTTCCCAAATCTATTATAGTTGACGCCACAATGTTCATTACACTTAATCCTGAGTTTGTGATTTATGAGATAGTAACAAAAATATATTATTTTATGAGATTATTCAAATAAGAAATATATTGAATTGCAATAGTATTTGATAAATAACATGTTTATAGTCAATAAAATAAATATTAAGTTATATTGTTTTGCACATTTCTTATACCTTAATTAAAAAAAGTGATCAAATTATTTTTGATACATAAATACGTTGATAGTTAATAAAATAATACTAAATAAAGAATCATTTTCTGCAATCAAGTCCATTTGAATTGTGCTATAGTATGAACATAATTTAACAATATTATTAAAATTAGAATTAAGACTTCATATGAATAGAAATTTAATAAAGAATTAATGTTATCGTGATTATTGTGATTAGCAAGATTAATCCTTAAAGGCGGGCCTTCCTGCTCTTCTTTTGGGAATAATTTGATTTATTTACCAATAATGATGTGATAATGTTAATTCCACTCGATGTAGAAGGCGCACGGACATTTCTTCAATCGTATTAAATAGAACCACCCTAGTCTTCTTTAGTATGGTATCTGACATAGTTAGAAATTGTTGGTTTGATTTCCCACGTGCCGTACTATACCGCTGATCAGGAAGACAAATATTCAAAGGAACACAATAAATAAAATTAATAGTAATAATAATAATAATATATAATTCTTTTTGATAAATCCTAATAATTATTATAAAAAATCTAATAATTATTTGGGGTTTTTTTTGTTAAAAAAATTGTAAACAAAAAGAAATAATAAATAACTAACTATGTTATCTATCCTATTACACACACACACACATAAACAAACACACACACACACACACACACACATATATATATAGGTATAGGATCGTGTGAGAACAGATCAGTAGGTGAGAAATGAGAATGAATCCTGACCACCCATTTCTTACCATTTTAATTATTTTTTCGGTGGTGCTTTTGTAATTTTTAAATTTTCGGTGGTACTTTTGTAATTAAAGTCATTTCTCTCCATTTTCTGAATAACCCACGCGTCATTTTGCACAGAACAGAAGCACCCTTTCATCTCCATTGTTTTGCACAACAAGCTCCGTTTTCTTCTCGCCATTTCCGTCTCAATTTTCATCTCACATAAGCAATCACCCACTCGCAACCTACCATATCCTCTTCGTTTTCGTCTCCATTCTAAGAAACCCCGAAATGCAATCTACCTTCTCCTCTCCTTGCAAAATCCCGAAAACCCTAGTGTATACAATCGATGGGACAAACTCCGCAGAAATCTCAACCGAAGAATAAAATTTCACCGCAGTAATCTCCGCAGAATGATGGTACGTTTTTCCTTTTTTTTTTTTTTGTGAATTTGTGATGACTCAAAATCCCGAAAGCCCTAGTTTAATGTTATTCAAGGATGGCTAGATATGGCCTGCATTTTTTATGATGATTCAAATAATGCAAACGGTCCAGACTCCATAATAGTGTTAACCTAGTATGCATTGTGTTTATAATTACTGTGACTTAACCAAATTGCTTAAAATATTACTCAGCATGTCAAGTTAATTACATTTATTATATTAATCTTGCTAAAAAGGAAAAAAAGAGTTCAACATAATAGGAGTAACTAAAATTTATTTAGGAGTATAAAATAAAATTAATAGAGGTAATGCCAGCGAACATAATAGTAGTTTGTATATAAAAATAGGTGTAACTTATTTAGTATGACCAAGGAGTGTTAGTGTTTGAGTTCAGCATAGTGTCGTTGGTAAACAATGGATAGAGGTTGTGAACTTGGTGCTATTGGTGACGATGCTTATTTTTAATCAAAGATGTTGGGATATTTCTATTTTTATATATGTGAAAGATGTTGTAATACTAGCGGGTACAGTTTTTGAAATAGGAATTACGCAAGCATTTTATATGTATGAAAATATGCAAATCATTCTAGAGGAGCCTTTTCCGTTCATTTCTTTTTCCCTTTTAGTTTGATGTGTGATTTTAGCATTTAGACTAATTGAAATTGAATTTTCAACCACCACAAAATTTATTATGTTTTGGTCAATAAATTATGTGTGTTATTGTATACATGGTTCAGTTGATACTTATTTAGCATTAAAACAATAGACGTTATATTATAGATATTCCTTACATCTGATTAAATTTTTCTGGGTAGGGTTTGTGTGAATTGCACAATGCATTAGATACAATTATAATGGCGAAGTTTTTAATTTTCTCGTGTGTGAATTCGATTATGTTCATTTGTAGGGGAGTGTAAAAAGAAGGCAGGTATTGCCACGAAGGACAAAGGTGTAGTTTATATGCCTTTTGATCCTCAGGATTTGCCAAATAAGAACGCTGGTATGTTTTCTCTCTTTTTTTAACACTTTTCTTTTCAATAGAAGCCTACATTTTGTGGTTTTGTAAGTAGTGTAGCAGAAAGCGATCATCTCATTTATATAAGTATCAAATTGTACATAATAATTCATTTGTTTGTTTTATGCATAAATATACTTAAATGCTTTCTTTAATCATCAACATATTATCATTCACTGTAAATTCTACTAACAGGATATTGATATTCTCAAAATGGTATTTCCTCAACTAAAAAATCTGGAAGTTCTTTGTTAGTTCTTTTGTTCTTCTCTTACTTTTCAAGGATCTTTGGGATGAATATTAGTTTTTATGTGGTCTGTGTATATGCACTATCTCAAATTAATGTGGCATGTAGGTGTTGGATCATGTGTGTTTATTTTTGTGAAGTCTATTTTCCTCATGGAATTCAAATTTGTGCATTTGTAGGTAAGGGTAAGAAAAAGACAGATATTGCCACGAAGGGCAAAACTGTTGTTTCTATGCCTTCCGATCCTCAGGATTTGAGTCCTCAAGATTCAATGCAAGAGGTAGAAGTACGAACGAAGAAGAAGGTAGATGTTGTCACGAAGAAGAATCCTATTCCTGATGTTTCTGCTCCTCTGGAGTCAAGTCCTCAGGATTCAAGACAGCAGGTTGAATTACAAATGAAGAATAAGGAAGATATTGGCGTGAAGGGTACAACGCCGATATTGGGTTCCTTTTACGTGCCTATTTCAGGAGAGAATACTGAATTGGTTCCCAAGGCTTCAACTAAAGTAACCAAAGTTCAAAAAACAAACAAGCAAGGTAATAAATTTAGGCTTTTGGGTTTTTCTATTTCTTTTTTAATGATATTTTGGATTTTTCTCACCATCGGTTTTTATAAGGAATGATGATATGTACATGGTAGTGCAAATAAATGTATTGTAATGTGCAAATGAATCTTCACTAATGTGCAAAATCCATTGCATTGAAATGATTTCAAGCTTTTAAGGTGTATATTGTAGTTGTGCAAAGAAATGAACCGTAATGTGCAAAAAAAATTCGAGTAATGTGCAAATAAATTTATAGCATATGCACAGGTGTATTCTCCTTTTATGGTCTTTTTTGATATCTTTTGTGCTTATTTTTTGTAATACATTTTTTATATGCACGGATGTAATTACGAAGAAGAGGAAGATTGATGTCATTGAACCGAAAAGAAAAGCAAAGAAAACAAGGTGTACTAAGATGAAAGCTATAAAACAAGGTATTTTTATTATTATTGCTCTGCTATCTATATTATACTTATTTTTATCTTTTTTTGACTTTATTCTTTAATTGTATTATTTAGTAGCAGATGATGATGATTTTGAGAGCCCCATACCTGCATGTGCTGATTGTGCTACCAGTCGCAGCGATGGCCCCAAGTTTGTCTTTCACAATAGGTCATCGCCTGAGGTTTTTATAAGAGCGTTGTCATCATTAAATGAATGCCAGAGAAAAGATGTTGCAGATATTAGATTTGGTCCTCTTTTGGATTTATCAATAACTTCAATACCAGTAAAGATGGGGTACTGGTTAGTGAAAAACTTCAATCACCTTGATCGCAAGCTGAAGTTATACGATGGGTCAAAGTTGCACATCAAAGAAGATGATGTGTCCTCTGTTTTTGGCTTTCCCCGTGGGAAGATTTCAATCATTAATAAGAAGAAAAGGAAGCAGTCAGAAATCGATCAAGAATTCAAGGGTTTTTTTGAGCCTAGTCCTTATGGGATAACCCCAACAAATCTTGCTGTGAAAATGAAGGAATATGTTGACGGTAGCGACTGGTTCAAGAGACACTTTGTTATTTTGCTTGTTAATTGCTTGTTTGAAGCTCAGAGTAATGGAAAAGTTCACACTAATATATTGCATCTTCTTGACGATCTATCAAAGATTAAGGATATGAATTGGTGTGAGTATATGATCGAGTGCTTGGTGAGGGTAAAGATGTCTTGGGAGGATAGCGGGGAAAAGTGGTACACAGGACCTCTCCTGTTTTTGACGGTCAGTGTACTTAACACAAGTGTTGTTTTTATATATAATTAAAATTTTATGCAATAAAAAATTTTAATTATTTTTTTAATATGTAGGTGTTTTATGTGGACAAAGTTATGTTATCTATACGCAATGTGAAAAGAAGTTTTCCAACTTACAAAGGATGGACCGACATGTTGTTGAAAGATAGAGAAGTTGCGGAGGAGAAAACTGGTGCATTTGGGAGGGGTTTTGTGGATGAAGAAACAGAATCTGAGGTGCTGAAAAATCCAGAAACGATGGATGCTCCTGAAAAAAGAATGAACGAGGAGCAGAGTACTGGAAATAAGAATGCTAGAAACAAGGAGGCTGGCCACAGGGAGTCTGTACAAGTATTTGATTTGGCTATTTTTGAATATAGTTGTTATTTTGTGCATGTAACTATGAACTAATGTTCACTTGAGTATGAGCTAATGTGCAATTTTATGTACAAGTATTTTTTAATAGTTTTGTATATAATATCTAGTTGTGCATGTAATTATCAACTAATGTGCACGACTGCATGAACTAATGTGTAACTTGATGTGCATGCATTTTTTAATAGTTCTGTATATAGTGGCTATTTTGTGCATGCAGTTATGAACTAATGTGCACGAGTATATCAAATAATGTGCAATAGGTTCATTATTTTTATGGCTAATGTATATTTGTTTTTAAATGTTGTCTATATTAGACTTCTAAATATAAGTATTTGTGAAATAGGTTTTTGTTGAGGAATTTGCTACAAAGACCAGGTTGCTTGCATCTACTGGTCTTGAAATACTAGAGATGGTGCAAAGAGCCCCTCAAGTGTTATTGGAAGATAAGAAATTCATGAAGATGAAAGATGCAGCACAATCATTCCTTGGCATTTCACAAACGCAAGAGCGTGTCAACAGAAGCCAAGAGAATATCAACCAAACACAACAGGGCATCAATGAAGAACATGGGGGCATTGACGGAACACAATCTGGCATCGACAAACCAGAAGAAGGTACCAACAAAGGGTAAGAGGGATGCCACAATGCCTCACAAACTTTTGATGACTGGACCGCTGAGACTATCAATGCTATGGATGAGATTTTAGAAGCAATTGCAAGGAGGGATGAGTTTCGAAACACCACAACTACTATGCCTAATTTCATCTTAGGTATATCTGAAGATGATGAGGATGAAAATGAACTTCCACGAGATTGTGGTAATCAAACAAATGATGGTTGTCAATCTGAAAAGGCCCCTACTGCGCATGTTGATGTACACCCAGGACATGCAACCGTTGATGAGCATCCAGAGATCATCACCCAGCCTAAAATGCCACTAATGCCCCTTCAGCTGCAGAACATGTTCAAGGTGTACAAGATGTTCCAATGAGACGATCTAAGCGATTAACACCAGAGGATGAGCTGTTAGAAAGGAGAGAAGTTGCTAGCAAATTGAAATCACCATTCAAGATAAGGGGAACAAATATATTGAAGAAGCTGGATGGAAATCAAAAAATGGTTGTAAACTGGGTTTTGAAAAATGCTGACGCTGAACAGTAAGTTATATATACTTTTTTGTGTCTTTAATAGTGTTTATAAGATATTTTTACTAGTATATATACGGTTATTATCTATCTTTTTCTCTGCGTATTTTTTAATGCATGTGTTCTTGTAATACGGGAGTGAAGTTATTTTCAAGAGAAATAATTTTTATGTTTCATGAGATATATTACAAAGCTTAAGGGCAGGTGAACAAGTGAATAGTCGTGTATTGGATTTATGGTTTGTTTTTTAAAATGGCAATGAAAAGTTGAAAGGTTGGGCATCTCCAAGTAYATTTTTTGCAAGCATTGGCCCTTGTAACAAGGTTAGAAATACTTAATTTATATTTCATATTTTTTCTTTATTATTATACATAATATTCTTTTATACAATTTTACATGTMTGTGCAGCTACTTTTTGTTGYTGCTGATAMCAAAGAAAAYAAYTATCYGATGTTTYCTCAGGCCTTGGATGCAGACTTGAAAAGGATGAAAACGTTTGAAACAAAAGATATATCACTGGTACGTTATTCGATATCATTATACTAATTTTTTATTTAGTTTTTTAAATATATATATATATATATATATATACACATACTTTTACAGTTTTTCTTCCCCGTTGACACTGGAAACTACTCGTACGTCATGTGCTTTTCAATCAAGGCAAAACGATTTGATATACTGGAAAGCACTGCACCTAATGACGTGAATGCAAAAACACATAAAGAATATGCTATGAGTTTGGTAAGACCAATTTTTAAAGAATTTACTCAGTGCATCATAATTATTTTTTGTTGTTTCTGTGTCTTTGTTTCCCCAATAATGAAAATATATAATAAAATGGGCATAGGGGTGTTTTTGGTTTCTTATTATGAAGCAATTTTTTAATGTGAAAAATAACTCACATTATTGATTTAATGTGTAAAAATTAAAGTATTAATGTGCACACACTGAAACATAAATGTGCACAGATTGAAACACAAATGTGCACACACTAAAAACATGAATGCGCACAGACTGAAACATAAATGTGCACAGATCGAAACATAAATGTGCACAATAATGTGAAATAATGTGCAGACATAATTCTTTAGCATGGTAACATTTTTTTCAAATTATTTTCCTTGTTGTTTTTGTTCACATAAAATTCTTTTTTATTTATTTTTGCAGAAGGATATGTTTTCAAAGTTTCTAAGAGGACAAAACATGGTCCACTACGCCAATGTGGTTTCAAAACTTCAATCACATTTTCTCGAGATGCCATGTACAACAGGGGTAGAAAACACAGATTCCGGTGTTTTGACCATGAGACACATGGAGACATACATGGGGGCTGGATTGAAGGGCAACTGGACGTGTGAGATTAGAAGCGGGGATAAAAAAAGAGGGGAATTGCATCCGTAAGAAGTATTGCCATACCTTGGCATGCGCAGAGATAAACGATTTGAAGGATGTAGACATGAAATTTGCGAAACAGTATCTCCCAGTTTACAAGGCAAAGAAACTAGAACGAAAGTATGCTGTATTGAAGAAATGATCTGCATGTCGATGAATTTTATTTTTGTTTGC
>BMAC01000079.1:1182677-1196579 GCA_014905375.1 Phtheirospermum japonicum
TCACTCAAATTTGGCTTTTTATCCATCAATAATTCATAGGGAGTAACACAAGATCCTGGTCTAAAATACACCCTATTAATTATATGGCATGCAGTGTTCATTGCTTCTACCCAAAAACGTTTAGTAACCCCATTTGAAATAAGCATAGTCCTAGACATTTCTAAAAGAGATCTATTTTTGCGTTCGACTATCTTATTTTGTTGGGAGGTGATGGGTGAAGAAAATTCATGAGTTATACCAATTTTGGAACAATAGTTTGAAAAGGATGCATTATCAAATTCGTTTCCATGATCAGACCTAATCTTACCTATACTCACACCAAAACTTACCCACAACCTTTTTGCAAGTTTTTTAAAAGTTTCGAAAGTCTCAGATTTTTCTGTTAAAAACTCTACCCAAGTAAAGCGGGAAAAATCATCTACAAGCACAAGAACATACCTTTTACCACCAAGGCTCTCAACTTCAAGTGGTCCCAAAAGGTCCATATGAAGGAGTTTGAAACAATATGAGGTAATGAGACTTTGTACTATTGGATGTGCACCCTGACTTGCTTACTTTTCTGGCATGCCTCGCAAACTGGAATATTTTTTGTGTTGAGCTTAGGTAGTCCGATCACAGCATCCTTTTTGACCAAACTTTCCATCATCTTGTAATTGACATGTCCGAGCTTTTGATGCCACACCTCGGCATCACTCAATTGAGATATCTTGCAAAACACATCACCATTGATTTGATAGCAATTATCTGAGGTCCTCTGACCAATGAGAATACATGCATTGCCTTCGTCATAAACTTCGCATCTTTCACGAGTGAACTTGACATTGAAACCACCATCGCACAGTTGGCTAATACTTATCAAGTTCGCCGTTAAACCTTTAACCAAAAACACGTTCTCAAGCTTTGCAATACCAGGTACATGAAGGGTTCCTTGTCCAATGATTTGGCCATTTGCACCTCCACCATACTTAATCTTCCCTCCTTAAAACTTGACAATATTCGAGAGGAGATCTTCCGAGCCGGTCATGTGATTAGAGCATCCACTGTTGAAGTACCAGGCTCCAGGGACATGGGATTTCAGGGAGGTACAGATCATGTTGCACTTGATATCAGTTTTCTTGACCCAAACTTGTTTGAACCTGGTGTTGGTATTGATGTTGGTATGACAGAAACCAACATTGGATTCAGCAGTCAACTTCGACCTTTTAAAATGAGTTTGCTTGCCAACAAGATTCCAGCAGTATGGTCGTATGTGACCTGGTTCACCACAGTGATGGCACACGTATTGTCTTCTTCTTCTCTTGTGGCGTTTGGTRGACTTCACCTTTTGACTTGAAATTGGCTTTTGAACATGCTTGTATCCAATCCCGTGTTTTGAACAATTTGGGATACTCGATTCCAGAATCTCATCCACCGTGGCCTTGCCTTTGTTGAGGTTTGTGAGGGTTTCTTGTGCCTCCTTCAACTCGGTTTTCACCCTTTCTAGCTCAGCATCCTTCTTGGTGAGCGACGTTTCCAAGCAAACAATTATGTCAAGTTGATCATCCTTTTCTTTGGTTAGCTTTTCTACTTCCTTTGCGAGATCTTTGGCCTTGAGTACCTGTTTACTCCAACTGACAAACAATTTCTGGTGGTCAATACTCAGCTGCTCGTATTCCTCATAATAATCAATTGTTTCTGCATTCAGGCACACGATATTGGTTTCAAGGATACCAACATGGACGTCGTCGTCCCACACAACATTGGTAAATAAGGATGGATCAGGTTCAGTTGAATCGCAATCATTGACATCCTCTGTAGCAACCATGCTCTTCTTTCTCGGAGTATCCATAGTACCTAGAAAAATAAGGATCAGTACTTAAAAGGTTAAGTAACCCACTCTAGATGCCAATTGTAAAATTAGAAGGTCTATGGATATGAGAATAATTCTCAGATTCACGATATTGTTAATCAATGTTACCAACATCAGTTAACAACATCGACCAGAGTAAATTAAATTTATGCAGCGGAAATTAAAATACGAGAACACGATTAAACAAATTCAGTTCACAAGTAAAAGTATTTGTGAACTTGGGTGTACAAACCCGAAAACTATATTACTTTCTCTTTAAGTTCAATACAAAATATAAAGTAATATATGAAAACTAAATATCAAGAAACTTGATACTAAATACTTGTTTCCGGAATGGCAAGATCTTCTTCATCGGTCACGCAACTTCAAAGATCTTGTTTATCACGAACGTTGGCTCCAAGTAATTCTTCGTGTTCTTCTTTTCTTGTGCGTCTTGCGTCGTGCCTTGCATCTCAAAATCCCGTGCTTAAAGATCGATCCAAGGTGACTTCTTCTCTTGGCTTTGTATTGTCTTAAATAGAAGAGTCCTAAAGTCCTAAACTTGGTAAATACCTAAAAACAAATCCTAATCACAATCTAGGAATAATTAAAGTCTTGTACATAAACTAGGAAACACAATATATTCCTAAATCTAGTTTCCTAACTTATTTTGTGCCCAAGAAAGGCAAACAACTAAATAAGGAATTAATCCCAAGAATAAATTCCTCAACAAGAACTGTGGCATCTCGCTCAACTTATGCTTCACAATGGATATCCATAAACTTAACATTAGATGCTAGAAGGCAAAAATGAAAGTTATATAGAATCATCTTGAAGAGGCTTGAAGACTTGCTTCGACAATATGGCACTTGATTAGTTTCGTACTTGTCTATTTTTGCCCATGTTCTGTTTGTTTGTTATGTAATTGATTTTGTTTCCTTTAAAGTTTGGTTTCATTTTTTTTTAATTTTGATTTTTTCTTTCACTCTGCATAATTTTTCTTGTTATTAGAAAATATCAATGAAAGAATGAAATTTTTGTTTTGTAGTCTTCTACTCCTAAGGATTCAAGTCCTCACGATTCAAGACAACATGTAGAATTGCGAATGAAGGCTGATAGGGTTTGTTGTCTATTTGTTTATGCAGTGTAAATAAATATATTATAATGTGCAAAATAAGATATTGTGCATGTCTTCGTACACAACTCCTTTGACCAACACCTCATCTTATTCAAACGTTGCACTTTTTTTTTTTTAATCAATGACTTGTTTTGAAATTTATTTGTATGTTTCTTTGAAGTTTGTTTTTCAATTATGTCATTGTTGTGATTGACAGCTGGATGCGCCTTTTGTAATTCCCAATCTGTTCCTTTTTGAGGTTAAATATAAAATAATTTTATGATTTGTTGCTTGTATCCTTTTCCTATTCTTTAGGACCAATTTGCAGTTTTTCCTGTTTTCTTGGTTTTGTTTTATCAGTTAAAGTCATAACTCATTATTGACATGATATTTATTTCTTCATGTTCCCATGTGGCTTAACATGGTTTTGTTTTAATCATTACCAGGATTAAAGAAGAGACCTCTCCTTTCTTTTTCAAATTGGGCGAGTCCATGTTAGAGTTGCTGGATCATGCTGTTTCAATGATTGAGAAAACTTACAGTGATGTCATTTCTTGTTCGTTGGGCTTGAACTCTATCTTCAGTAATGCAGAATTGACAGTGGCTGCTTTTAAAAGCTTTATTAGCTCACCTCTCCTCAGCAATTGGCAAAAGAAAAATGATACCAATACTGGACTATATCCTAGAATTGTTCAGTCTGCTGAGAGACTTTTGAAAGGCCTGGCAAAACTGTACGAAGGATGTTCACGAGTGTATTAACTAATGTGCACGAGTGTATTAACTAATGTGCAATTTACTGTGAACTAATGTGCACGTAGTAGAACTAATGTGCAGTACATTCATTTTTTTTTATGGCTAATGTATATTTGTATCTTTTGTTGTGTAAGCACTCTTGTCTAAGTAGAAGAAAATGGAACATAATGTTTATTATGTTTTGATGTTTATTTCTTGTTGTTCTGTTTGTTCATAAGTAGAAGAAACTTTTTGCGACTCAAAAAAGTTGGGTTTTGCATATTTAAATTTTTTAATAATGGTCCTGGTGAGGGAAAGACAAATATTTAAGTTTCCAAATTTTTAACTTCGATGGTTGCACTTTTGGTTGGACATATGTTATTGCATTACTTGTGTAAATGATATCATTACAATCCGATCATCGGGTTGGATTTGTCATTAGACCCAAATTAAGCATTGTCGATGTACGATAAGGAAATGTGTAAACATATTTAAATACAAGATAACAAGCAAATAGAGAAAGAAAACGCCAAAAATGTCTTATTTCTGAATCTCAAACAAAACTATAGTCAAATTAAATTGTACGAAAAGTCCAAAAGACCATCACCTAAAATAGAAATTTATAAAATACCATTGTGCATAAATTATTTCACTATTGTGCAAAATTTATTGATCGGTTGTGCAAAATATCATACTTGTTTGTGCACAACCTGCGTCGCAAAATTAAAAGTAATAAAAATAAGAAAATAATATGAAGGGTCTTGAACTATGCCAATTGCTCCTTTGTTTTACATAGTCTTGAACGCTAAAAATAAGAGTTAGGTGTCATGACCATATTTTGTCGAACAGGCTCACAATTGTGGGAAGAACATTCAACATCACCTGCAAAAGCTCGCATTCAATCAGTGCACAAAACAATACATGCCACATATAACACGACAGAAAAACAAATCACACGAAAACCACATCAGACAACGACATGTACAAATTTCTTTAAGACTTCGCGATACGTGCAAAACACCATTCAGTACGGACGTGCACAAGGGAACACACTAATGTGCACAAACTGGCACTGAATTGTGCACAAAACAAATCAGACAACAACCACATCAGACGACGACATGTACATATTTTTTTAAGACTTCACGACACGTGCAAAACACCATTCATCACGGACGTGCACAAGGGAACACACTAATTTGCACAAACTGGCACTGAATTGTGCACAAAATAAATCAGATAGCAACCACATCAGACGACAACATGTACAGATTTTTTTAAAACTTCACGACACGTGAAAAAACATCATTCAGCACGGACGTGCACAAGGGAACACACTAATGTGTACAAACTGACACTGAATTGTGCACAAAACAAATCAAACAGCAACCACATCAGACGACGACAAGCACATATTTTTTTAAGACTTCACGACACGTGCAAAAACACCGTTCAGCACGGACGTGCACAAGGGAACATACTAATGTGCACAAACTGACACTGAATTGTGCACAAAACAAATCAGACAGCAACCACATCAGACGATGACAAGCACAGATTTTTTAAAACTTCACGACACGTGCAAAACACAATTCAGTACGGACGTGCACAAGGGAACACACTAATGTGCATAAACTGACACTGAGTTGTGCACAAAACAAATCAGACAGCAACTACATCAGACGACGACATGTACGGATATTTATCAGGTTAACTCAAAAAAATACAAAATCAAAAATCCAAAAATCAGATCAACTCCACTAATTTAAAATAAAACATTACCTGATTCGAACCAGACCGTCTTCGATTCGGCCAGGGGATGTTTAGTCCCCGACAAGAGTGATCAATATTTCTCTCAAATTGGACTTTTTCATGAAGAAATCAATTTTCAGTCATGGCCCAACTGTATGTTATAGTATCAAGAGTGGATCAATCGTGAAGATTTAAAGATCTTGGTTTATGACGATGAGAATAGACGTAGTAAAGAAAATTTAAAAACTACGAATGTTGTGTACAAGTAAGTTTTTTGAATCGTAATGTGCATTTTGTCCAAGAATAATCCTCTTATGAACAAAGTTAAATGTTTTTAATATTATTCAAACTTGAAAAAAATATTTATTTTACACACACACATGTTATAATTATATATATATATATATATATATATGATTGGGTTCAAATGAGAACCCCGTCATTATATGTGAACATAGGGATTAATCCTGGCCTTAGATCTAATATTGCACAGTGCAATTATATGTCCAGGTTCATTGTGCTTTTTACACAGTACTGTAGTGCTAAAATCAGTCCAGTTTTTTTAATTTAATTATATATTATATTTTTAGATTTTAAAACATGCAATATGTATCTTAAATTGTAGATCTTGATAATGTGATTAACTTGATATATATTTCATTCAAAACGAATAAAATTTGAAAAAGTTATGGTTTGTTGAAGATTTGAGTTTCATTTCAAATTTTTAATTTGCAGTTTATGGACGAAATTTGCGATGCTTTTTGTATACAATTGTAGTGTTTTTTTTTTCTTAATCTATTGTGCTTTCCAAAGAACAATGTAGTGCTCTTTGTAAACGTTGATATATGTCCAAAATACCATTTTTAATTAATTAATACATTTTTTTACATTATTACCATGCTGACATGTCATGATCTCAACCATCAAGATTATTCAATCTAATGGTCAAGACGAGTCCCTAGGTTCACATATAATGACGGGTTCTCATTTGAACCCAACCCTATATATATATATATATATATATATATATATATATATATATATATATATATATTCACATATTTAATTATTTTAAATAATTCAAATATAATAATATCCATACACTACGTAAGATTACTCATTAAAAAGATTGTTCATGCAACGGACGGGATAAATACTTGTTCAACTAACATACTAAAAACATATGGATACATTTAACCATAATCTTAAAACACTATATTGATCATATATTAATAAACAAATTTATTTTAAATCATAATATACTGTTTAAATTAGAAGATTCAAATAAATTCCAAACAACTCTTAATAAAAATATAGAAAATTTATAAATTCAAAATAAAATAAAAAACAAATTAAATAATAAAGAAAAACAATCAAATTATTTAATTAAATAACAAAACTTTAATTTTTTTCCAAAAATCTAAACAGATGGGTTTTAATTAAAAATAATAATTTTTAGCACATATAAAGCATTTAATGGTAGAATTGGTGCAATTCATAATAAGTTATATCCCACTTACATTGTTAAATATTGAACCATATTATAATAAATGCATGCCCACTCAACCTACTCGGTCTTCAACATTCAAGACCATTAACAAAATTAACCAAGATCGGACGGTTAGAGTACAATCTCATGCATCCAACAGTCATAAGATAATCAAAAAATAGAACCTAAGTATAAATACCCTTTACCCTAAAACGTTGGCTGCATTTGCCCCTAAACCCTAATCTCCATTTCAGAGCTGCTCCCCCATTATCGAAGCTCCACTGGAAAAATCGATTATCATTCCACTATTTTAGACTCCGCTTCACCGCTCTAAGGTAGTTGGCACGGTAATATCAAACAACCATTCTTCTGTATTTTAATTTGATACAATCAAGATCTAAATTGAGATTTTGCAACCTCGTATTCTTGATCTGTCTCAAAAACCGTGCAATGAGTTCATAAATATGAAGAATTGGTCGTCACGTAAACTATGTTTGGTCTAGTGCCTTTTGGAATAACTGACGAATTTTGATGAAAATCTACATCAAGAACTATAGTTGCCTCCAAATGGAAGCTGTTTGTTAGAATTTTTTTATGATCCCATCATGTCTTATAATATTTGGTCCAAAGATTTGAAACAATGTCTATGCATCATCAAAGTTTCATCTCAAATAATTTGTTGCACACACACCATTAACTTTACAAGTGGAATTCCATAAAGATCAAAAATGATGAATCTTGGTAGAGATTAAAAGGAACCTTAAATCTAATATGCCCAGTTCTTCCTTTCGTAAGAAGAAGAGGTAATGCATCCATGACTTTATCATAAATGTGACGCAGATCAACATTCAAGTTATTAACAAATTTTCCATACTCTTCAATTAGTGCCTCACGATCATACTCCGGCTCTTCAACAATAAATCTATTTTTATATATACTGGAATCGATGACCTTTGGAATTGGTATTGGGGAGGAAAATCCATTAAGCTCTTTTTCATACTCTGAAACAAATTGTCAACTTCGAGCAAAGTAAGGTTTTGAATTTTATTATAAGTCATTTGTATATCTAAAAAAAGAAAAAGTGCGTTTGAAAATGACATTAAAAATATTGGTAATTAAAAAAAATAGACATAACTAATAACTTATAGAGGTTAAAAACAAATATCAATAATTGATACATTTGGATTTTTTTAACTTTCGTTGATTGTATATAATGTCATCTGAAAATTTTTCCAAATATTTCTCCCAGACTTTTTTGGGACATGCTAAATATTTTGATGCAAGCAAGGTTGCGAATGAGGATCTCACGGAATGTATTGATCCACAATTACTTACTTCTACTATACCATCAATATATTCTCTATCATCTAACAAAAACCCCAAATGATAGCATGCATCACGTTGTATTGTATTGCGTGTCATTGACTTTTTTATATCATCGTGATATTGGGTTTCTCAAATACATTTAAAAGACACTGAGTATAATAGTTATCACCTAATCCTAGCAGGGCATGTAAATTCGTGCTAATAAGAATAAAACTAGCTGCCTAGGTGTTCTTTCTTTTGTTGTTGAGTTCCAAACAAATTCTTGAGAAAACTCAATATAAGTCAAACTTCGTACTTTTGGATATTTTTTATTCGCCTCGAACTAACCTAAAAACATGATATGATGTGTTGATTTGAATTTCATTACCTCGTCCAACTCATCATTATCATTATATAATATATTATGCTCTCCTAGAAGATGAAAACTCAAATGCATGACAGGTGGAGTTTTATACTGGATTTCATAACTTCATATTCTCCACACCGCTTTGTATAGAGAAATGTAATGACATTCATAATACAAGTTGATCTCATCAATCATTTTCTCTTCTGAAGTCCCATCTCTACTCTGATACAATGTTATAGTGACCTTATTGTTTCCTTTGTTGACATATTTGAATAAATACTTGATGGAGATTGCACAAAATATTAGTGGGGAGTTTCCCGATGAAATAGTATTTTGGCCATAGATTTGAATATCAGTGGGAAATCTCTCGTATTCATACTTGAATCAATGTTACCATCCATAGAAGTGAAACAAAACATGTTGTTGTATGATCTAATATTCTCTGAATAGTGTCAACTTTTATCACTTAAGCTGAAAATCAGATCATGGAGAAGTTGTGTTGGCTTCTTAAATTCTGGCAAGTTGATTTTTCCTTTATTGCAACATCCTGAGTATATTGATGAAGAGGTATTTTGACACGGGCTTAATCTCTCGCCATACCAAAAATATGCTGAACAATATTCGCATTTGAAGGAAGGATTCTCAATGTCCTAATATAAATTAAATCATTATAATATAATTATCATGTAAATAAGTTAATATTACAACTAAAAAATTAAATAAGTATTTTTATATATAATTGAACTGTAAAATTAATATAGAATTTTGACCTAGTATTGAAAATAATGTTCATAAAAACATCATTAGGAAGGTTTTGTCTTTTTGGTCTTTCTTCTGCGTGACGGTTTGGGAAGTAGCATAACACTTTCCAAATTTAGTATGCGGGTTGTTGCCATGCCTATTCCATTAAATGAATAAAATGCAAAAACAATTTCACCAAGCAAACTCAACTGGGATTGTGAAACTATAATGTTTTCAACGTGTACTTTTAATAGATTTACAATTATCAATTTGTTTGAAATCTAAAATAAAGTGTAGTTAATTAATGTATTAAAAAAGTATTAATAGTAACTAAGATTAACAAAAAAAATCAAATTTATAATATAAAAACCAACGTACTATATAATTAAAATAAAATTTGACTTAATTTAAAATATAAATTAAGTATGATAGGAATGCTTTCAAAATTATAGTCTTTAATAACATTTACTTTCAGTGGCGGTCTTCCCCTTCTTGGTTTTAGAATTATTCGAACTTTTTTCAAATTTATTATAGTTGTTATCACAGTGTTCATTCCACTCAATGCTTGGTTTGCACTTGTATTGATACTTAAACAAATACATTATTTTATGAGATCAGTTCAAATAAAAAAGTATCAAACCGTAATAATATTCGATAAATAACATGTTTATAGAAAATAAATAAAAGTTAAATTATATTGTGTTTCTCATTTTTGTTTAACTTACTTAAAAAAAAATATCAAATTATTTTTTATACATAAACATGTTGATAGTTAATAAAATAATATTAAATACAAAACCATTTTATGTAATCATGTTCATTACAATCGTGCTATAATATGAACATACATTACCAATTCAATTTAAATTAAAATTAGGACTTCATATAAAATAGAAAATAAATAAAATATGAATGTTACCACATTAGATAAATAAGATGAAGAAGAATTTTGACCAAACAAAATCAATTGGTATTGCAGAACTATAATTTTTAGACTTTTACTATAAATAAATTTATAGTTATCAATTTGTTTGAAATCTAAAATCACATGTCGCTAATATATGTATTAAAGAAACTAAAATCACATGTCGCTAATATATGTATTAAAGAAATATTAATGATAACATATATTTAGAAAAAAAGTTCAACTATTTATAATATGAAAACCAATTTAAAATATAATTAAAATTAGAACTGGCTTAATTAAAAAAAATAAGTATGACATAAATACTTTTAAAATTACCATGTTTAACGACATTTGATTTTAGAGGCGGCCTTCCCCCTCTTGATTTTGGAATTGGTTGATATTTTTTAAATATATTATAGTTGATGTCCACTCGATCCTGAGTTTCCACTTGCATTGTTTTGCACGGTTTATGGGATAGTAACAAAATACATTATTTTATGAGATCAGTTAAAATACAAAATTATTGAATGGTAATAATATTTGATAAATAACATGTTGATAGTTAATAAAATAAATATTAAATTTGTATTATGTTGACCATTTTGGTATAATTTTCTTTATAAAAAAAAGTGATCAAATTATTTTTAACACATAAACATGCTGATAGTCAATAAAATAATATTAAATATAAAATTATTCAATGCAATAATGTTTATTTGATTCATGATATAGTAACATAAGTTAACAATATAATTAAAAAATTATATTATTATTATTATTATTATTATTATTGTTATTTAGAGAAAAAAAATTCTAATAATTATTATAAAAATATTTTTTGACAAATCCTAATAATTATTTATTTATTTTTTTGTTAAAAAAAATTGTACACAAAATGAAATAAATAATAAATAATTAGTTATCTATTCTAATTATGTTAAGAAATTCATACATAATTAAAAAAAGAGATTGTTAAAAAAAGTTATAGGCCTCATTTGGTAAAGAGAGGTTTGAGCCAAAATTAGAGGATTTGACTCAATTGAGAGAATTGACAAGTCAAATCTTCTAATTGGTATGTTTGGTAAACATAGGTTACAATTAGCTTTTTGGGTAAAAATCTAATTTTGAAAAAACTCAATATAGGAACTTTTTGAGAAGAGAGATTTTGAAGATCAATTGAAATGACAATTTTATCCTCAAATTAACAATTTTTTTTGTTATTGTTAATTTACATAAAAAAATTTATTACAAGTAAATTATAGTAATAATTATCTAAATTAAATTTTATATATTAAAATTTTACAACTCAGTTTTTTTTAATAAATAATGATTTTCAAATAATGATTATTATTTTGTAAAAAATTGCTTTAATTATTCAATATATTATAAATTTTGTTATTAATAAAAGAAATACTCAACAATAAATTGTACAAATACCCCATTTTGGTCATTTTACACGTCAAACAGCTATCAGCTCTCAATTATTACCAAATAATTTTATACAAACTACTAATCAGCTATCCGCACAGCTATCCGCTGATTGACAAACAGGACCATAAAAAAAATTAATTAGGGTATCTATCATAATTATGTTAAGAAAATTCCTATATAATTATTTAAAAAAAACACTAATCCTACCTGGCTTTTTTCTCTCTCCTACACATTTCTCTCTCTCCCAACCTCTCGTTTTATATAGATTATAGAGTTTTTACAAGTCTGTAATTCACACATTATGAAGTTGTGATTTTTCAATAAATATAATTTTGATATATTAAAAATAAAATCTATGAATTTTTTATATAGGTGAAATCTGATTTTGATATTTTTAAAATCCTTTTTTTATTTTTTTATTTTAATTTTCGATACATTTGAAGTGTGTATTTATTTATTTATTTGCTATTTTTACTCTTTTAATTATCTAGAATAGAATTTTGTAACAACTCCATAATTCGATTTTCATAAACTCAACAGGATTACTCCATAATTCGGTTTTCATAAACTCAAATCATATTGGATTACCTAAAGTATCGATAAAATCTAAATTTTCTATTTCAAATTGGTTTTTTATATGGTATTAGAATATTCTATTGTGTTCTATTTCAAATTTAAAGCTTGTCAAATTATTATTTTTTAAACCTTTTTACTAACAAAAAAACTTTTATTAATTTGCGGTTTGTCAAATTATTTTTTGTAATATGTAATAAAGAGCTTTTTTAGAATTTCCAGTTTATGTTTGAAATATGGTATGTAACTATACAAAAATTGGATTTTGATATTTCAAAATAAGATTTCAAGGAATTTTCTAATTTCATTAAATCTATTTTTTTATCTATAACAAATACGATTATTTTAATTGTATTTGTTATTTTCATTTGTTAATTAAATACTGGATTGGGTTTTGATATGTCAAAATAAAATTTCATGGAATTTTTTAATTTCATTGAATCTATTTTTTATCTATCACTAATACAATTATTTTAATTGTATTTGTTATTTTAATTTGTTAATATAAATACTGGATTGATATATTCAAATCAGATTTTATGAATTTGAATTATATTTAAAATGATCAAGATCTGATTTGACTACCTAACATTTGTGTAAATTCCAATTTTAACTTTTACAAACTCGATTTTTATAAAGTGGTGTTTTATAGACTCTAATTCTTCTACAATGATCTGTTTTGGCAATCAAACTATTAGATAATTAGATAATAATAATTAACAGAGTAAATTTTATATAGGTTCTGTTGTATGCATTCCAAATTTTTCTACAATTATTGTTTTGGTAATCAAATGAATAAATAATCAGATAATAATAACTAAGAGATTAAATATCGTAACCAAAGTTGTGTGTTTAATTTGGAAGATTTAAATTAATCAAAGAAGGTCTGAAATAGAAAAATAATATTAAAAAGTCAACAAATTTCATGATGTGATTTAAATTTAAATTAATCACATTAGGTAGAAAATAAAATTGAAAAGTCAAATTGAGATTTAGATTTAAATTAGTCAAATTAAGTATAAAATAAAGTTGAAAAATTAATTTCAAATTGATGTTTTAAATATTTAAATGATAATTAAAAAACCAACAACAAATTAAAATATTTAGCGTTCTCTGCATTATAGCATAGCTCAGTAGCTTCTGGGATTATATCCTATCCTTCTGGGATTATATCCTATAGAAAAGAAAAGGTGTTAAAACTGTGCGATTGGTTACCAACGATTTTTTTTTTTTTTCCAAATTTTATTTTTTTTTTGCAAAACCCCCGGGAACCCCCCCCCCCCCCTCCCCCCTTCCATTTTTTTTTCTTTTAATTTCAACCCCAAAAACTATGGATTGTCACTTTAGGTTCGGGACGTCTTTGAGAATGACGTCCCGATGTTTTTGTTTTTTTTCTTCTAAAACGGTTATTATTTGTACCTTTTAGATTGTGAGTGAGACGTCATTCTCAAGGGCGTCCCAACTAAAAAAAATCAACTTTTTAAAAATATGTATTATTTTTTTAATTCCTAATTAAAAATATATTATTTATTTAATAAAATCGAGAGAGAGAAATGGAAAAAAAAATTGAAAACTTTTGAGTTATATTTTTTTGAATGAAAAAAGAATTATTTGTCGTAACACTATTTTTTTTTTAGTGTTTTTCTTTTCTTTAGAGAGC
>BMAC01000079.1:1196604-1218731 GCA_014905375.1 Phtheirospermum japonicum
GTTAATTAAAATTAAAAGTAACAACAGAATAAATAAACAATAGAATTAACAACTTAAAAAGAATTATTGCAGTTAGATTTAATTTTTTGTATATATTAAATTTATATATTTTTGAGTTTTATTTGTGAATATTTACAAAATTTTATTTGGTTTGTTTGTGAATTTATTTATTAATTGTTAATTGTTTGTGAAAATTATTATTTTTTATGGAAATTATTAAAATTTTTTATTATTTATGAAAATTGATTATGAAAATTGTTGACCTTCAATTTAATTGCTTGTGAAGAAACTATTAATTTTATTTGCTTGTTTACCTTCAATTGTTACATTTTATTGTTACCTTCAATTTTTTATTAATTGTTTATGCAAATTGATTTTATTTGCTTGTGAAGAAACTATTAATTATGAGAATATTTGAATTTATTTATTTTGTGAAAAATAATTAATTTTGTGAAAATTTAAATTTATTTGTTTGAGATGAATTTATTAATTATGTGAATATTTAATTTTATTTGCTTGTGATGATACTATTATTTATGCGAATATTTGATTTTATTTATTTTGTGAGAAATTATTAATTATGTGATAAATTGAATTTATTTGTTTGTGATGAAATTATTAATTATCTGAATATTTAAATTTATTTATTTGTGACCAAATTATTAATTATGGAAATATGTGAATTTATTTATTTTGTGAGAAATTATTAATTATGTGAAAAACTGAATTTATTTGTTTGTGATGAAATTATTAATTATTTGAACATTAAAGATTTTATTTACTAGTGATGAAACTATTATTTATGCGAATATTTGAATTTATTTATTTTGTAAGAAATTATTAATTATGGGAAAATTTGAATTTATAAGAAATTATTAGTTATGTGAATATATGAGTTTATTTATATTTTTAGAAGTACGCACACATATGACGAATATGTCTTTAGCAAAAATTATTAACTTTGTACCACACGTAAATCTTTGTGGGCCTATCTAATCTCCATTACCATTAATTTAAAAAAAAAATTGGGCCCATTTGAATTTTTTTACAAAATAATTTTATATCCAATCTCTTACCAAAAACACATAAATTATATTTCATCACTATCTCACCAAAATATTTTCATCTCCATAAAATTCTTTTTTTCACTATTATAGCCCTACTTGGTTGACCTTTTTTAAAATGCTTATAGTTTATTCCATCTCAATAAGTTACTTTAAATTGTTTGGTAAAAAATAAGAATAAGCTCCTGCCTAATAAGGTTCAGTTCAAAAAAAGTTACAAATTGTAGTTATTTCTAATAAGCCCTTCCATTATCAGGAAAAATGCTTTTTATACTTTTATATTATAAAAAATACTTTGTTTATAAACTAATATATTACTTTATATTTTACGAAGATATTTTTATTATTCATAAGTAATGTTTTATTTATTATTATAATTATTTTTTTTTATTATTTTTCATGTATTTGTCTTATTTTTTGAAAAAAAATATTTTGGGAAGTTTTTATTAATTAGTATAATTTTTTTCTTAATTTTTATGTATAATATTTTATGTTATTCGACATATTTATATCAGTAGATTAACTTTCAATCAACTACTTTAATATCAGTTATGAACTACCAACTATGAATCATTAACTATCGATTATTTAAATCAACTCAATTAATCACACCCTATAAATCCAATTACCATCTTACTAAAAATACTTTTATTTTAAATAGATAGATGATAGATTAAATATGGCAAAACCCATAATCAGCAATTATTAATCAAGGATCTCATATACTCATCGAAATCCACAAATCATAATGAATTTAAGAGCATCTCCAATATAATAGTGTTAATTGAATATATGTGGCAAATGACATTGACATTTTATATAAAAAAAAAAAAAAAAGCTCTCAAATGTATCGATATTAATGTTACATGTGTCATAGCTTATTTTATCTATTTTTAGAAAAAATAAAGAGAGAAATAACATGATTGAATGATATGTTTAAAATTAATTGTAGACATTGTCAAGAGTAATATCTAGAATTTAACATTGTTCTTGACAATGTCAAGCATTTAATGTGGCACATAATTATTTTAATATGTCATATAATTATTTTTATTTTATGTGTCAATTTTTTCACTTTCAACATTTTGCATTAGAGATGCTCTATTACAAAAATCTGCCAACAAAAAACTTTACCAAAAAGAGAATATATTCCGCAAGCAACCATGGTGTTCCCTCTATTTATTTATATAGTATAGTTCTTCAATGAATCAGAGTTTGAGAGGAATAAGATATATACATATATATCAAAAAAATATGGGTAGTGTAGCTACGGTAAAATCAATATTTGTGTACCCAATCAAATCATGCCGAGGGATATCTCTTCCTCAAGCGCCCATCTCTTCTACTGGTATCGATATATAATAATTAATACACCTTCAATTTGATCCTTTTCTTCTTTTAACTAATTGATGCACATGTTATGTAGGGTTCCGGTGGGATCGGCAATGGCTAGTGGTGAACTCCAAAGGCAGGGCAATCACTCAAAGACTTGAACCTAAGCTTGCTCTTGTCCAAGTCGAACTCCCAAACCAAGCATTTTCTGCCGATTGGGAACCAAATCAACGCTCTTATTTAGGTTCAATTAATTATTTAACCACTGTTTTTTTTTTCCTTTAATTATATATTCGTTTTGTTTTGTTTTTAACATGTCTAGTAATTAGTAATTAAGCATTAATTAGGCTAATAATTAAGATGAATATGCAAAATGTGTCGCTAGTGATAAGGGCACCTGGCATGGATGTGCTTAAGGTTCCATTGATGAGCAAGTCAGCTGAAAAAGTGGAGGGTGTCTCGGTGTGGGAATGGTCTGGGTCAGCTGTCGATGAAGGAGCTGCTGCTGCGCAATGGTTCTCTAATTATCTCGGGAAGCCCTGCAGATTTGTGCGTTTTAATGATGGTATCATCTTAATTACTCTGTTGTCATAATAAGCACCGATAATGATTGATTGGGTTTAGTTTAGGGCGTGGATATACGTACCCCAATAATTTTTAAAATGTATTTTTTTTTACTAAATCAACCACACAAACACTCTATTTTACCCTTATTTAATATAATATATAATATAATAATAAAATTAATAATAAATTGAAAAAGAAAAGAAAAGGAAAGTGAGAGAGGAAGAAACGGTGAATAAGAAAGAAAACGAGAGGAAGAATGAAATGGGGTGGACCATCAAACGTACGTGATAAGTTTCTCATTGGGTTTGATTCACTTATTTAGGTTAGGGTTTGAGATTTTTGAAAGAAATTACCGTGTTCTACTCTGGTTCGTAGAACCAAAGCCATCTGTTCGGCTGAAAATCTCGAACATATAGACCATGTTAATAATTATCAATCGAACAATATGCAAGTGTTCAAATAATATATTTGAACATATGTATAATGTTCGGTCAGAACTTTCGAACATACATCAATTGTTCATTAAAACCAGATCGAACATATTCGCGATTTTCAACCCAATAAATGGTAATACACCCAAAAAATTAGAGAAAAAAAGGACTAAAATAGATAAATGTCAAAAATAATAACATTATTCATCTAGTTCTTATCATTATCCTCCATTCTTACAAGTTTTAATTGATTTTTTGTTAGATATTGAGAGAGGTTTAGGGATGTAGAAGAAGTTACGAGAATTTATATTTTTATTTTATAATATATATATATATAATTGTATAAATTTTATTTTTTCAATTTTAATTAGATATTGTGAGTAAGATTATTTTAGTCTTTTCATTTAGGATTTTTTTTTGTCTAAAATGTTTTGTGGTCAACTAATAGTATTTTGGGGTGCATATATCTGCGCTCTTTAATTAATTCGATTGGTGTGTGTGTGTGTGTGTGCAGCATCAGAAGTAAGGAATGTGGACCCTGACTACGTGCGTGGATACAAAGTTGGTTTTGCTGATGGGTATCCATTCCTCTTGCTGTCTCAGGTTAATTTAACTAACCTAAAATATAGAATTCGTTCATTAACCTTTTGAACTTGGTAAAAATAGTCCACTAAATAAAAGAGTGGTAAATTTAGTTCATCAATTAAATTTTTGTCGCAAATTTAGTCCAATTTTGGAGATTTTGACCAAATTACAGTCAGTCAAAATCCAAAGAGTTGCAAATTTAGTCCACCAATTAAATTTTTGTCGCATATTTAGTCCACCCAATCAAAATTGGACACAACAAATATTTAATTGGTGGACTATATTTACCGCCGATGTATTTAGTGGTCCATTTTTGCCAAGTTAAAAAAGTTAATCGAGGAATTCATTATTTTATCCATTTAATTCCATTAGAAATGAAAGATGATATTAATTGTATTATTTGTACTCAAATTAATGCATCTAATTATATCGCTTGCAGGGATCGATGAATGCCTTGAACGCTCTTCTCAAGGAACCTCTCCCTGTGAACCGCTTCAGACCCAAGTATATTTGCTCGTTTTTGTAATCTTATTTTGAATTTATAAAGAGTTTATATTTAATAATTGGGCGCATGCATATGTATATGCAGTATCCTGGTAGATGGATGTGAACCATTTTCTGAAGATTTGTGGACAGAGATCAAGATAAATAAGTCAACATTCCAAGGTGTTAAATTATGCTCTCGTTGTAAGGTAAAAGCTTAGTTATTGATTATTCCATTGAGATCAAGTACACTAATAAATTGGGACAACGTAATATTAATTTCTATAATAATCTGCACTCTGCAGGTACCCACAATTAATCAAGAAAAAGCAGTAGGTGGATCTGAGCCTACTGAAACTCTGAAGAGCTTCCGTTCGGACATAATATTGCGCCCAACCCAGAAAAAGCCGCAAGGGAAGGTAAAATGAGTGATTAATAGAATTAATATTGTTGTGAACATAATAAAGGTTATATATGATCGGTATGTTTCAGGTATATTTTGGACAGAACATGGTCTGTAACGACTCACTAAGTGAAGAAGGAAAGGGGAAGAGCATCAAAGTAGGAGACCCTGTATTTGTCCTCAATATGGTGTCATCCGCTGCTGATGCTGCTGCCTAATTTGTTGTGACGTCACTTCTATTTCACAACAATAAAGTTTAAAAATATGCTATACCATACAATAAAAACCGCTTCTCCTGATGTTGTATTTGATATTATACATACTGGTGTTGATCTGCAAATACAAGTACCTCTGCCTCCGAGTGATGGTTAGAGAGGTAAAATTAATGTACCAAAAACTCGTGCTTATGGTAGTGTTGGGAATGGTTGAAGACCATGTTATTTAATTAGCAATGTGTTGTGTGCTTTGTTAGGCATTGAGCCATAAAATAATTGCAAAAAATATTACTTACTTTTAATAAATGAATATTTATTTTTAAACAAATTTGTTTATTTTTATGCATTTTTATGATCATGGCATAAAATCCTTATTTTACTTATTTACATCATAATCCTATTATATAAGAGTTACACTACAAAAAAAAAACAGGACTTTACTGAGGGGAAAACCCTCGGTAATAAACCAAAATCCCTTGGTAAAAATTTCTGAGGGGAAAAATGCCCTCGGTAAATTTTTTCGAGGGCTTTACCGAAGGTTTTTTTATTCGGTATTATACGTTTGCCTGAATCTATTCGCCCTCGAAAAAATCGAGGGAAATTACCTCTCGAATTTCGAGGGAAAATATCCCCTCGAAAAAACCGAGGGAATATATATCCCCTCGAAAAATATTAAAAATATTATTTTTAAAAAGAAGGAAAACTCCGAGAAAGTTCTTGCCCTCGGTTTTTTCATGGGATATTCCTTCGATTTTTTTTAACATTATTTTTAAATTTTAATTTTAATTCATGTTTATTTATTAAAATACCACAAAAATTTTAAACAAATCATTAATAAACAGACAAATAAATAAACCAATCATTATATAAATATTTGAAAATTTACAATTATTAAATTTGTTCAACAAAAGTATTTAGTAAAAGAGTTTATAAAAATATAAAACAGTCCTATGACGGAGGAGGCTGCGGCGGGGGGTACTGCTTGAAACGAGCTAATAGCTTGGCCATATAGGCGTTCATCTGCGCCTGAAATTATTGCTGCTCCTGGCACTGCTGCTCACGTAGTAGCTCAGACTAGTTGTATCGCTGCTCCATCGTCTGCTGAGCTAGTCTCGTGGCCTCTAACTCCTCCCTTTGCGCTTGGAGTTGAGCCTCGAGCTCCCTCACGTGGGTCCTATCCTGCTAGGAGGAGGAAGAAGAGTTGCCTCGAGAATCCTTCGCAACAGCCACCAAATTCCCGAACAAGCCGGTGCCGTAACGTCGGCCCTTACCCGACCCAACGAGATCGAGATAAACCTCGTCAGGATCAACCTCGTTATCCGGATACTATGAAGACGAACGTGCATCATCTAGACGTCGCTCGTACTCCTCCTGAAATACAACTCGTTAGTGAATTCTACATTAAGACCAAAGAACAAGTTAAAAATAAGAAATAGACTCACATTGGTATTACTGCATCTCGCATCGATCCACGTGTCATCGTCTTTCTTGTGCATACGTGCAAAAACCTGGTACGTAGCCGGCTCACCCGTCTCCCGCTCCTTTATCCAAATAAAATTATCAGATGATTAATATTAAAAGTAAATAAATAAATAATATATTATGATCTGAAATTACTTACAATATCATAAGAATAAACGATCGTAGATCTAGACTTCCCCTATGCTTCGACATCTCAGTACCCGAACCAACAGGCTCGCTCCTCCTGTTCTTACTGCACTACTCGGACTTCATCCTGTTCTCGGGCTTATCCCACTCACCAGTCCAAGCCCTAATTAAAATGCATGATATATATAAAATATAAATTATCTATAATAATTAAAAAAAATTGATTTAATAAGAAAACATAATAGAATCATTTACCTTCAGACCCCCTCGTCAACGCATGGCGGTGGTCGACCAGCATGAGTATCACGATACTGATTATACTTGTTAAGCCGCTTCACATACTTGTCCTGCATCGTGTGGAGAAATGATATATGTATATCCCGTGTAGTATACAGGTCCGTATCTCAATAATAAATCTCCTACAAAATAAAATAATAATTATAATTCAATTGATACATGATTCTCAAGTTACAATAAAAATTAATAAATTTGGACACAAAATAATAATTACCTAAAACATGTCCCACCAGAATCGACGTGTCTCATCAGGGATTGCCTTAAACTATCAACCCGCGCGATGGAGCTCCTTCTCCATGATCTCCCAAAATATGTTGGTCAGACTGAACTCCTTGCTATGTAGCCTATAATTGTGTTTGTGGCTACAAATATAATTTAATAATAACGCTGATTAAAATTATAAAAATTTTAATTTACTCGCCTCTTCTCGACGATAAAAACATGGTATCGCCTTTGTCGTGGGCCCAAGTCCTGTCGGGATGTACCCTCATAGGACGGTTTCGGTGTCGGTGTGGTGGTATCTGTGATCAGCAATGAATAATCATTACCAATACCCACGTAATCATCATCGAAATCAGCTAAATGATTAGCTGACTCCATATTCGATCGACCTAGGCTACTGGATCAACGTCCACGACCTCTCGGCATATGATAAAATTATCAGATACTATGAGTATTTTACAAAATACCAGTATATATTATATATCAACCATTTTCATAAATCCAAACATAAAATTAATTAATTAAAATAAGAGTGTTTTACAATATAAGTGATTTCCATATATTTTGACCAAACTAATCATCTGAATCGACACTTTCACTATTAAAGTTATCACCAAACTCATCTTCGTCTGTGTCTTGATCTGTATCTTGATCGGTGAGCAACTCTTCTTCTGCATCATCATCTGCCTCACCACCAAGATCATCAACATCATTATTATTGGGGTTGTGCAACTAGAAATTGACATCGTCAAGTTAAATTGGATTGCGTATATCTACAGCTTACTCTTGAAATGATTACTCTGGTAGAGGCTCGATGAACTGAAAAATAGTGTGTTTAACCAAGTATGCATTAAAGGGTCAAATTATGTGTGAAATTTATAACCATTTACCTTACATGCAGTATACATTTTCACACATCGTGATGAACCTTCAGCTAGACTCCTGATGTTCACATTGATCACATTGTTTAAACGATCTCTAGCCTATGACGTTGAAGAATCATTTTCAATTTAAGAAATATACTAGATAAATACATACAGTAATTAAATGATATGCATCTTGGTATCGAACGTCTTACGTAATGTTTCGACCAACTGGCAAATTCATTTTTCAATTTTTTGTTGAGCCTATCATTAGTAATGTTTGGTTGGAGACGTTGAATGCTCTTCGTGCAAATACTACATCATTCATTAGAAAATTGTGTAAAAATGTATTAGTACATATATATATATATATATATATATATATATATATATATATATATATATATATATATATATATATATGTGTGTGTGTGTGTGTGTGTGTGTGTGTGTGTGTGTGTGTGTGTGTATTTACAATATAAGTTGAAAAGAGTATTCGTACCTAACATATTCTTGGACCTCCTCACAAATTAGCAACACGTATATCCTTGCGGCGTTGTATTCCGGTTCGGTTAGAAATCTTTTTCCCTTTGTACCAAATGTACACCGAGGGAATTTTATCAGCGCCATCTACACCATCCTGACCATCGTCATTTCTAGATGAATTTGTTCTTTTAGTTAAAACATGATCTTCAAAATAGTATGAACTAAAAGTTGATGCCTCTTCGACCAGATATGCGTTTGCTATTGACCCTTCAACACTCGACTTATTTTTCACACTGTTCTTTAGTTTGCGAAGATACCTCTCGAACGAGTACTTCCATCTATACTACATTTGGCCAGCAATTCTCGCTTCATACGCAAGATGAACGGGCAGATGCTCCATTGAGTCAAAAAACTTGGAGGGAAGATTAGTTTTAGTTGACACAATATTAATGAAATGTCACATTTTAGATGACTCATATCTTAGGTGCGAATGAATGTTGACGTGAGATCCTTGAAAAATAAGCTCAATCCGGTTAGAGCCTTCCACGCATTTGAAGGAAGCAATTCACAAAAGGCTATTGGTATCAACCTTTAATACATGACAATCATGACTTTTCATCCCGATCAAATGTAATTCCTTCTTGTCGACGCAACACCCCAAATTTGATGCCTACCCATCTGAGAATCAAAGGGATTTAATCCAATCGCACAATGCAGTTTTTGACGGTTTATCAATTGTGTAACAGGCTTTAGGACACTTTCCCGATCCGTCTAGTGCCAGCTCTGAACGATTACAATACTCATTCAACTCTTTCCTTGATTTGGACGTGTCTTTGGTCTTCCCTTTGATATTCATCATCATGTTGAAAACATTGTCAAAAGAAGCTTCGTTTTCTCCAACCACAAGTTCTTGATGTTTGTGCATTAACCAGTGTTGCGTCTAGTTCAGTGACCTTCAGAAACCCCAATCTTTCTATATCTGCCAAAACTTCTGACCTTGAGCGGACGTTCGGCGGTGGAGTCTCGACAAACCTTCTTTTTTGAAAGCATCATTTATCTTTTTGAAAACGGCGATCGCATTCAGGAAATTTCCGATGTTTGTCGAACCACGATTGCTCTCGCTGCACTTAAGAGTGAACCGTTCCATACAGTAAGGACAAGCTGTTCGACCAGCCGAACTCCATCCGAACAACATAGAATACGCAGGAAAATCACTAATTGTCCACATAAGGGTTGCTCGCAATTGGAAATTTTGTTTTTTTAGATATATCTTACGGGGGAGCCCCAACCGTCCACAACTGATTCAATTCGGCGAGTAGAGGTTACATAAACACATTAGATTTTCTTTTGGATTCTTTGGCCCTGGTACAAGAATGTTGAGGAGCATGAACTGCTCTTTCATGCACATCCACGAGACAAGTTTTAGGGTGTAACTATGACAGGACATCATGAATATTGTGCACCAGAACTTCCAAATGGTTGAAAACCATCTATACAAAGACCCAATCTCACGTTTCATGTTTAAAAGATAATTGCATAATTGCATACGCTTTAAAAGATAATTGCATAATTGAACTCTAATTATATAATTATCCCTAAATTGAACCCTAAATTAAATCCTAATTATATATGTATCTCTAAATTAAACCCTAATTATATAATTATTCCTAAATTCAACCCTAATTATAAATTAAACCCTAATTATATAATTATCCCTAAATTAAACTCTAATTATAAATTATACCCTAAAATAAACCCTAATTATATAATTATTCCTAATTCAACCCTAATTATATAATCATCTCTAAATTAAACCCTAGTATATAATTATCTCTAAATTAAACTCTAATTATATAATTATCCCTAAATTCAACCCCAAGTATAAATTAAACCCTAATTACATAATTATTCCTAAATTCAACCCTAATTATAAATTAAATCCTAATTATATAATTATCCCTAAGTTAAATCCTAATTATATAATTATTTCTAAATTAAATCCTAATTATATAATTATTCCTAAATTTAACCCTAATTATATAATTATCCCTAAATTCAACCGTAATTATAATTATGCCCAAACTCAACCCTAATTATATAATTATTGCCAAATTAAATTCTAATTATATAATTTTCCTTAAATTAAACCCTAATTATATAATTATCTCTAAATTCAGCCCTTATAGAATAATTAGGTAATTAACCCCTAATTTAATTATAATTAGGTAATTAGTTCCTACTTAACTCTAATTTCAAACCCTAATCCCTAAACAAATACTAAACCCTAACATTAAATACTAATTATATAATTCAACGACAAATATTCAAAAGATTTACAAAAATATAAAAATAAAAGTGAAAAACTAACAAAAACAAACTGGACCTACCTTGTGAATCGGGTGGCGCTCAGTGGCAGGCGGTGGGGGAGGTTGGTGGTGAAGCGACGGTGATGGCGGTGGGTGCGGGTGCGGCGGTGAATGGAGAAGTGGGTGGAGGTGGTGGTAGCGAAGCGGAGAGCGACAGCGACGGCGGTGGGTGCGGCGGCGGCTTCTCTTCTCTTTCTCCTTTATTTTTTTTCTCTTTTACTGCGTAAAACCAGAGTGGGGCAGCGGGGGTGAGCCCGCTGCTATTTAGGGCTCAGGACCGAGGGATCGAGCCCATCGGGAATCCTTCGGGAAAACCGATGGGAATAAGTATCCCTCGGTTTTTTCTATTTTTTTATTTTTTTTAATTTAAAAAAAAAAAGAGGGGATGTATTTCCCCTCGGTATTTCCGAGGGGAACTTATTTCCCCTCGAGTTCTTTAAAAAAAAAATAGAAAAAAATTAAAAAAAAATAGAAAATGCGTATTTACCGATCAACACCCGATTCTCGTGGTTCTATGACATCGAAATGCACCCCGTGCCACCTTCACAAAATCATAACGCATCTTCGATTCGTGTTTCCAACCAAACGAGTTGATCAATCGATTGTAACTTGGTTGTTGGTCGAATTACATGACACGTGTAAATAGGCAAATGCTCGGTGATTTTTTTCTAGCGAGACTAGGTCAAAACCACTCCCGTACATAAAATGATAGGATTTGTTTTATTTTTACGCCTTTTATAAATTTTTTTTATTTTTTTATTTTTTTTAAATCAAAAAAAAATTAAAAAAAATAGAAAACACGTATTTACCGATCAACACCCGATTCTCGTAGTTTTATGAAATTGAGACGCACCTCATGCCACCTTCATAAAATCACGACACTTCTTCGATTCGTGTTTTCAACCGAACAAGTTGATCGACCGATCGTATCTTGGTTGTTGGTCGAATTACACGACACCTATAAATATGCACATGCTCGGTGATATTTCTCTAGCGAGACCAGTTCAAAACCACCCCCCGTGCATAAAATGATAGGATTTGTTTTATTTTTACGCATTTTTTATTTTTCTTTTATTATTTTTAATTTAAAAAAACTGAGGGTAACAATTTCCCCTCGAGATTTCCGAGTAGAATCTGTTTCCCCTCGGTAATTTTTCGAGGGGAATATATTTTTCCTCGGTTTTTTTAAATTAAAAAAATCGAAAACAAATAGAAAACGCGTATTAATCGATCAACACCCGATTCTCGTGGTTCTATGACATCGAGACGCACCCCGTGCCACCTTCACAAAATCACGACGCTTCGATTCGAGTTTCCAACCGAACAAGTTGATTGATCGATTGTATCTTGGTTGTTGGTGGAATTATACGATACATGTATATATGCACATGCTCGGTGATATTTTTCTAGCGAGACCAGGTCAAAACTACCCCTTGTGCATAAAATGATAGAATTTGTTTTATTTTTAAGCCTTTTCTATTTTTTTTGAATTTTTTAATTTAAAAAAACTTAGGGGAATATGTTTGCCCTCGGTAATTTTTCGAGGGGAATATATTTCCCCTCGATTTTTATAAATTAAAAAAAAATCGAAAATAAATAGAAAACGCGTATTTACCGATCAACACTCGATTCTCGTGGTTCTTTGACATCGAGACGCACCTCCTGCCACCTTCACAAAATCACAACGCTTTTTCGATTCGCGTTTCCAACCGAACAAGTTGATCGATCGATCGTATTTTGATTGTTGGTCGAATTACACGATACGTGTAAACTACAAAAAGCTCGTTGATACCGACAGACCAATTCAGTCGATAAGCCGTCGGTAACGTTGTGACCGACGAGAATTGTCTGTCGATGAAACCCTCGTCGTAAAAGAATTACCAACGAATATTTTTTTTCGATGGACTACCGACGGACATCAATTTCATCGGTATTTACCGATGGATCTTAATAAATTCTTTTTTTTAAAATACCGATGGAAATTTTTCCGTCAATAATTAATTTTATTAAAAAAAATAAAAATAAAAATTATCGACGGATTGAGTCCGTCGGTAAATTAAATTTTTTTAAAAAATTTATGAGGTGTTGTGTGCTAGCCCGCCCCCAAGCCCAACACCCATTAATCACAACTAAACCCACCCATATGTCATTGGGGGGATTCAAACACACGACTTCTCGCGCTCCAAACCTACCCATGACTGACTAGGCTAACTCGATTTCTTGTAAGTATTTGACATCATAATATATGTACATAGTTATGTTATATATATAATAATTATTGTATACATATATATTATATATTATCAACTTTATATATTTTATTATTATTATATACAAATAAATATTATATATTAAAGTTATAAATATATATAAATATATTATATACATATATGTTATATATTTATATATATATATATATATATATATATATTATATAATTATAATATAATATATATTTAATATATAATTATATTTATATACAATATAAATATTATATATATATATATATATATATATTTATGTGTGTGTGTGTGTGTGTGTTAAATGTGTTATATTATTTATTATAGTTATAAATATTATACATTATATCATATTTATATATATACATACATATATAAATATATATTATAATTATATTATATCTATATATTTATATACATACACATACACACACATATATATATAATAATTAATATTTAATAATAATCAGATTACTAAAAATATAAAAAAAAATAATAATATATATTAATTAAAAAATCATAAATAATAAATAAAATAAATACAAATTAAAAATCTTAATTTACCGACGGAGTGATTTCCGTCGGTAATTATAAAAATAAAAGTGGGGTTACCGACGAAAATGTCCGTTGGTAATAAATAAAATTGAAAAATTTTTATAAAAGAATAAATTAAATAAATATTAATAAAAAATTACCGACGGGCTACATCCGTCGGCACGTCGGCGGTAATTTTGGCTGTCGGGAAAGCCGTACGTAATGCCGGACGTTTACTGACGGATGCTACCCGTCGGTAAATTCCGTCGGCGTTTTTGTGTTCTTTTGTATTGAAATACGCACATGCTCGGTGATATTTTTCTAGCGAAATCGGGTCAAAACCACCCCACGTGCGTAAAATGACAGATTCTATTTTTTTTACACCTTTTCTATTTTTTTTCAATTTCTTTTTGATTTTTTTTAAATCGGAAAAAAAAAAGAAAAAACTAGAAAACGCGTACTTTACCGACCAGCACCCGATTCTTGTGGTTCTATGACATCGAGACGCACCCCGTGCCACCTTCACAAAATCATGACACTTCTTCAATTCGCGTTTCCAACCGAACAAGTTAATCGATCGATCGTATCTTGGTTGTTGGTCAGATTACAAGACACATGTAAATACGCACGTGCTCGGTGATAAACAAACTCTATTATTTAATATATATATATATATATATATATATATATATATATATATATATATATATATATATATATATATATATAAAGAAATAAAAGTAATTTTAATAGGTAGATAGCATTCAATTGCCTAAAATGATAGGATATGGTTTTTTTATGATATTATATTTTTTTTGTTTTTTTTTTATTTTAAAAAGAAAAACAAGGGGAAATTTTTCCCTTCGGTAATTTACGAGGGTAAATTGTTTCCCTCGGTATTTTCGAGGGGTAAATTCCTTCAGTAAGTATACCCTCGAAAAACATTCGGTATTGCTTCCGGTAATTATGGCGGCAAACATTCGCGCCTTTTTCCGAGGAATTTACCGAAGGGAGTAGTACCGAATGTAAAATCCCTCGGTAAAAAATACCCTCGGTAATGTCTTCGAAATTTTCGAGGGCAATGTTTTCCTAGGTGTTCCCTTTTTGTTGTGTTATATACAAGCGGGTTAAGAATTAAGTTCATGATGAAATCAATTGAAGTTAGAGATTTCTAATTAATACATTATTAATGCGATCCAAGACATTTTAAACGTGATAATCTTATCCAGAGCGTCGATGATGGAAAGATCAGATTAGATCGCAAGATGGTCATATACAGATAAATCGAGATCTGGTGCGTCAAAAATAGTTGAGGAAATAGTCATCTGATTAAATGAGTTTATGGCGTGAAGAAGAAATTGAGATTCTAGTTGCCAAGTAGATCCGAGAAGATGGAAGTGTGTGTTTAATTGAAAGAAATAGAAAAATAGAAGGGCGAGTAATGGCGTAGGTTTGATTAATCACTCTCGATAAAATAATTTGTTTGCAAATATTTTTATCACATTTATACATTCACATATATTCATCATAGGAAACCCATATATAAATTTAATATTTTTTTCTAGGATGGCATTGCTAAATATTTTGGAGATGGTTATGTTGTGCATACAAGTGTTGATTCGAATACGAGTTCAAATTTAATACTTGTTAGTCTGAATACGAGTTTGAGGCTTGCACCATTTCCACACTCTTTAAGTTGTAATTCTTTAAACTCAGATTCAGTTGATGATTAAGTTTTTTGAACAATCAAGATACATAATTTTTTTATGTAAAAGATTAACATATGATTTACTTTTTTTCTATGGATGCACGGTTCTAAGGTTTTATTATTTTTCATTGGGATGAATATGACACTTCTATGTTATGATATATGAAAATTATATGCGATGGATATGACAATTATACGTGATAAATATTGAGATTATTTCAATTTTCTGATTCTTCTACATTTTGTGCTTTCGAGAATTTTCCTGTTTTACGTATGAATAGTGTGATAAATATGTTATTTTGTGCGTGATAAGTATGATCATTTATGTGTGATAATTTATCGTGTAATGAATATTGTCCGTGTATATAATAGATTAGGCAGATTATTGATCGATTCATTTGAAATATCGTCAATCTTGGTGCTGATGGGAGAAACACGATCGTTGGTCCGAGATTACCGTCGCGGATTTCCAATTTTAGTTCAGATTAATTGGTAGTGGTGATTCAACATTATTTATTGGGATAAGAATCTGGGCATAAGATATTGTTGAAAAATGTAGCCAACAAACACAATGATTTTTATTAGAGTAGATTGCAGTTGCATATTCAAATCATACTGCAATTGGTTGTATACTTTTCAAATTTCTTATAAACCTAATCGATTCAATGATTTGTGTCATTGTCATTTGATAGTCTGATAGGAGATGGTAACAAATCAATAAGTTATAAATATAAATAAAAAAGATGAGTAATGTCAAAAGGAAGCTGAAAATATTACTCCAGTTCGTACTCATGATACCAAACCATCCAATTGTAGTAGTAATACCACTGTCAAAATGGGCCAAAACCCGCGGGCTGGCCCATCAGCCCGTGCAAACGGGCGTGCTTAGGCCACTCTTCTTGCAGCCCATTTGATCGCGGGCTTTTTTTGCCCGCTCCGCGAAGACCGCGGGCCGGAGCGGGCTGGCCACTTTTTTTATATATATTTTTTATAATTATAATTATAATTTATATTGGTTAAATTTGAAGGCATATCTGTATTCTTTTATTTTCTATGAGCCCGTTAGAGTAAATATTATAATAACTTTTATTAAATTTAAATTTTATTTTTTTATAATTTTTAACATAAAAATAAAATTTTATTTAAAAAAAATGGGCCAACCCGCGGGCTGGCCCGTTGGCCCGCGGGTGGGCTGCGGACATAGATTTTTCCATCCCGCGAAAAAATGGGCTGGCCCGCGCCCGCCCCGTTTAGGGCCAGCCCGATGCTTTGTTGCTACTTGACCAAGTGGAGGTGGAAGAGGTAGTGGGGGATGTGTTGGATCCTACTCTCTCGTGCCTGACTACGACTACTTCTAAAGTCGAGAGAGGAGATAACGGTCGGGGAGACGAAGGAGTACGTCGACCCGTTTTGGGATGACCACGTTTGGGTGGTCGACTACTCCCTTTTCCGACCACCAAAGCAAGTCCGCTCTTTTGTTGTGTTGACTTTTCGGCTTGCTCGACTCGCCCGCCTTGGTGATTTTTGTCAACCGGTGTGTCTACTCGAGAACACCAAGGCGTGGCACGATCGCCACCTCTTTTTGGATCCCGGATAGCGCCATTTGTATAAATCGTCGAGTTATAGACGTTAAAGTAGCGCTTATTGGGAGGCAACCCAATTTAAAAAAAAAAACAAAAAAAAAGAAAGAGAAAATCCAAAAAAATAGATATTTCAAAAACCCAAAAAGATTTTCACCTTTTGTTCATAACTTGTTTTTGCAACCCCTGTTTGTTCATTTCTTGTAGATCGCTTGCCTCAACTCCCGGAGAGGACTTATGCATGACAGCATCATCACAAGCTCGTCGATAGGGGCGTTTCCTTTTCCCTTACACTTTTTACCGCATTTTTTCTAGTTTAATATGCAATGAGGACATTGCTAGGTTTTAAGTGTGGGGTGGTGGTTAGGGTTCGTCTTAGGATCTTTAAGTTGATACATGCTTGCTTGTGTTAATTTGAGTAGCGTGTGTGCTATGTTTGCTTGGGACCTTGGCGAAGTGACGCGGTTTTGATGAATTGCTTAGGAGTTTAGATTTTCGATCGGATTTAGTGTACTTAGGTAATTTGACTTGTTGGGAACTTTGTTCGGCTTTAGCTTCGTGCTATCCTTGAGCTCATATAGAACTAGTGCCTCAACTAGCCTCGTCGTCGAACACCCTCAACTTTGTTCGGCTTTAGCTTCGTGCTATCCTTGAGCTCATATAGAACTAGTGCCTCAACTAGCCTCGTCGTCGAACACTCTCTATAGGAATTTTGTGTTGTATTTTGGAGTCGTCAATTGCTACATGTGCTTGATCGACAACATTATAAGTTGCTAGTAGCAACGTATGATCGGAGTTATTGATTTCTCTCTGTATATATCTTGTATTTAAGTACCTTATTTCCTTGGGTACCAAAAAAAAAGAAGAAAAAAAAATCCAAAATAAAAAAAAGAAGAAAAAGAAAAAAAATGATGATGAATAAACAAGGATAAGTTATAAATCCTTGTAGTTATTAAGTAATAAAACGTGCAACTCTTGCACGTTTCCTCTTTCTCTTTCTTTTTAGATTTTGTTTGTTAAAGAGAGTTGTAGACGATTGGGGCTAGTAGGGAGCCGATTAACGGTTCGACCGTGGATAGATCTTAGCCGGGGCAAGGACGAGGGGACCGACTTGGAGAGTTACCTAGTACTTTTAGGTTTCGGGAGTCAATCTAAACTTTCTTTGTTAAGACATCTTTGTCGTCCTTTTAGCCGAGCTAACGAGCATTTTAGCATACAACGCCTCAAATTAGGTTTTTGTGCGTTAGGTTAGGCTCACCCGGGTAGTTTTGTAATTCTTGATTAGTATTGCTTGAGGACAAGCAATCATTCTAAGTGTGGGGTGGTTGATTTGTACTTTTTTGTACGCATTTTTGTTACCTTTTTGTGTCGCATTCGCGCGTGTTTTGCTTGCATTTACGGGTTTTAGGAGTCGTTTTGGCCTATTTTGTTAGTTTTAGGTTTTTGTAGCTTTTGTGCGGTTTTTATTAGTTTTTCGTATATTTTTACTCATTTTTGTATTTTTAGCCGTAGGATGACCAAGCGGTCCCCGCGCACGCTCGGGCATCCCACTCGACTCGAATAGGAATGGAAAAGCAAGGAAACACAGCGTGAACGAGGAGCGACAAACCGGCGGACGTTTAGAGTGAAACGAGAAAATCGAGCCGGAGCAGCCGAGCCAGTCGATCGACTGACTCATCTAGGATCGACTGAACCTTTGACTGGAGTCCAGTAGGGTTGGCCAATTTTGAAAGCAGTCGATCGACTGACCCCTAGTCGATCGACTGAGTCGCAGTGTAGCTCGTGATTTTATCACTTTTTGATATTTTTGCCCCTGCATTTTTATATTTATAGGACCAGCCCTCAACCTTATCCAATAACCCTTCCTTGTTGGAATTTGGGTCTTGCTCCATTTACTTCAAGCCTTTACATTTCCTTGCAATGATAAACCCTAATTTAGTGTAGTTTTAGCTAGCTTAGTAGTTAATCTAGTTTAGCTTAGTAGTTAGTTAGTTAGGTTTAGTTMTTCTTGGCAAGTGAGGGAGAGGGTGACACCTCCTTCAATTGTTGTTCTTGTTGTTTGAAGATTTGAAGCTTTTGAGTTCAATGCAATTGGTAATTTCCTTTCTCTTATTTTCTTGTGTTGTTATTGTTGAATGTTGTTCTTGTTGTTGTGTTGGTTTTTAGATTTAGTTTGTGTTGTTGTTCTTGCCTTATTCTTCAACTTCTCATTTCTAGATTTTAGTTTGCTCGTGTTCTTGCTAAAACTCCATTAATGCTCTTTTCAAGCTTTTTACCTCTTTTAGTTAGACAAACTTTTAGCTCTTGAAAGATGTATGAGTTTTTCTTCTTTGGTAATTTGTCTTGTTCAATTTAATGCTCTTTGACTATTTCAATTTCAAAAGCTTGATTTTTCCCTCCATGAATTCCCTTTTAATTGTGAGCTTATATTGATGCAATTAGTTTAGTAATTACGGGTTTAGGGTTTAGGTTCGTTTAGAACCATTAGTCGGTGCTAGTCGAGAATTGGGATTGACGACCTCAATACTTGATCGACATTTGGGATTGACAACCCCGAATTGTGGATTAAGTGCTCGGCGAAAACTGATTAATCGTGGAGACGAACCGAACACCCTAAACCCTCATTTCATTTAAATCCCTTTTAATTAAAGTCTCCTTTTAAATTCAAGCTTTAGCATAGAAACTCAAACCAAACCAATGACTTAATGCTTTTCTAGTGTAGATTAGTGTAATTCCGATTAACAAGAGATTGAGTAAAAACACCGACCGCCGATTATATCTATCCTCGAGAGACACGACTCGGAAAAGTTTACCGCTCTACAATTGACTCCGTACTATTGCGGAGAAGATTTCTTAGAGTGCTAAGAATTCTTCGATCATTATGCACCGTCTAGGGCTTCTTGCTTCTTTTTATTTTGCTCCATCATGATAATTGTTGAATAATATTTTACTAGCAGTGAATTCATTATGTCCTTTTCCTATTAAGAAAATTAAGGAAAAATACACATATAAATAAATGGAAGGGGAAAATGTAATATCACTAATAATAAAATATATAATTTTTACAAACTCGAACCTAGGCAGCAGATTCCTTGTAGTTTTCTTTGTTTCTTCTTATTCCTTTAATACGTTATTCGTCGATCGTGCTCTTCTTGCAGTTTTAGCCCTCCACCGAAAAGTATTGCTTGTTATATCTACTCTACTTGAGCATAGTTTGCTACAATATTTGCGTTATTCCCCCATCCTATATTATACATTCACATAAATTTGATTAGACTACGCGATAAATTCATATTATGTGTGTGATGATATTCATGGATGATAAATATAGTGGCACGAAAGGATGATTAATTGAGAACATATCGAAACACAATATGTTAAAAACAACATCACAATTAGAACACAACTGCAGTATCTCATTACAACAGATTGAGTAAAAACATTGTCCAACATTCAATATTTAGATATCACTCTAGCTTTCTTTGGCAATACTTTAATTAAAAAACGAGATCTAACAAACGTCATAATGTGATTTCATGTTCATCGCATACATAGTATATGTTCGGCATATATAGTGCATACATATCATCACACATATAAATAATTCATATCATCACACACAAAACCAACATTACAAAAATAGTAAACCTTAAAATAAATAATATAATATTATTTCATAGGCATTGCATACAAATTGCATATTCATTAAATATAGAGTTCATATATCATCACACATATAGTACATATTCATTACACACAAAATCATATCAAATACAAAACCCACATATCATCGCACTTATAGTTCAAATTCATCATACACAAAATCAACATAAGAATAGAACGTATGTGGGATTAAGTTTATGTGGGCATAAGTTTTACTCAAGCATTACTTGTTTTTTTTTTTTTAAATAAATTTGGGACCCAAATTATGCCATCTATTTTCAAAGGGTTCGTATATTGACATTTGAAAAATTGATGAGAATACCTCAATTAAAAGACCTATATGAAAATGTCAAAATTATTCTTAGCACTTAAAAGCATACAAAAACACTTGTCTGTCATGGCCGCCGAGCTTGGTGACGACCATAGTCGTCATCCTCACAACCTAAAAACCTCTTTCATGATCGTCGTGCTCACCTTTACCCGCAATGATTGTTGTTCCCCAAGTTCAAAATCCACCATCTACAACCATCACCACCATCAACAAACGAAGAAGAAGATTTAGCGTTCGAATAAGATTTCGAACATCCTAAAACTGCGTTCAAAAAACCAGATTCGAACGTACCTCATGACGTTCAGATCAAATTTTCGAACAACCCTTTTCCTCCTTTTTTGTGTTGTTCTTCAATGATGATGATGTCGGCCATGGTGGCGGCGGTGGCAGAGAGGGGGTTGGAGGGTGGTGAAGAAGATGTATTGTTTGTAGGGTGTTTAGGATTAGTGGGTAGCTTTGACATTTAATTTAGTTTTATTTTTTAATTGACGCTTCTCATAGATTTTTGGTGTGTCAATATCTGATCACATTTTCAAATCAAAGTTTGATCATATGAAAACAAAAAGAAGAACGCCAAAAGAAAAAATAAAATTTATGGAGGGTAGCAACACATTTTTGATAAACTTTTTGAACCTATTTGAACTAACATTCGTTGAGATTTCGAATCATGTTATTCAGAATTTTGGGGATATTCAAAGTTCTGTAAATAATAAGAACTCTTGTTTCTTATGAGATTTAAAATATTTTATTTTTTTATTGTAGATGTTAAATCATGTGTGAAAAGTGGATGATAATATATTATTTTATTGTATTTGATGTCAAATTATATTAAAAAAAATGAATAACTCTATATTATAATATTATATTCAATAATATTTAATTATTTAATTATAATTGAACATTTATTTTGAAGTTTAGAATAAATGGTTTTTAATTATTTGGAATAGCGATTCCAATATTCCAAATAGACGTGGCCACCGGTTCGGGCGAACCGGACGAACCGCCGGTTTGAACCGGCGGTCAACGGGTTTTCACGGTTTTGTTTTTTTTTTTTTTAAATTTTCACTCAGTCGATCGACTGAGGGGAAGTCGATCGACTGGCAGTCGATCGACTGAGCTGTCAGTCGATCGACTGCTTCGCCCAAAATT
>BMAC01000079.1:1221624-1291863 GCA_014905375.1 Phtheirospermum japonicum
TCGAACCGGCGGTTTGAATCAACGGTCACTTGATCTCGACCGTTGATCATCAACGGTCACAAGATCAAGACCGTTGATTTCAAACGGCTCGCTGACGACTCAGTCGATCGACTGAGGGGAAGTCGATCGACTGGCAGTCGATCGACTGACTGGTAGTCGATCGACTGAATTTTTTTATTTTTTTTTAAACCGGCGGTTTGAACCGCCGGTTTGAACCGCCGGTTTACGGTTTGGGGTATGGAGAAACCGGAACCGGCCCGCCTTAACGGCGGTTGCGGTTCCGGTTCCGGTTTGAACCGTGGTCAACGGTTTCCGCAACGAACCGGGACCAAACCGTGAACCGGCGGTTTGCAAACCGGCACAAACCGTCCGGTTTCACGGTTCGGTTCCGGTTGGAGGTTTGCGCCGAAACCGAACCGGCGGTTCGAACCGCCTGAACACGTCTAATTCCAAATGTTAGGTCACCAGGCCAATAGAATTTTGGGATTCCCCTCCACAAAAGCTAATATCTGGCCCAGATCCCATCACGAGCCCAAGCCCTAAACTCGGCTCCTCTTCCTGTCCTCTGCTGATTTCGGTCTCTCAACCTAATTGAATTTCTGAGGGAAAATAAACAATTAAAAAAAAAGAGAGAGAGAGAGAAAGAAATGCTAGGGCAAAAATGTAATACGTCTCAAAACCCTCTTATAAAAATGATACCCTGCTCTAGGGTTTACTTCATTTTCATCGAACAAGTTCCTCCCGCCGTCGTTGCCTTCCTGTTTCTTTGTTCTCAGCTTTTCCCCAAATCTTCAGGTAATTTTTCCCGTACCCTACGGCCCCCTGTGATTTATCTCTGTTAAATGTATATTAAGTTGTCTTGGCGATTGACCTGTTTCGTTCTTTCAGTTTTAATTTGTTCGCTCCTAATTTAGCTCGAGGTTAGATTTAATTTGCAAATGAACGATTTTCGTTTTAATTTGGATTTTGTCTGCATTTCACTATGAAGGACTCGATTTGTGCTCGACGCAAGTTTTTTGATCTTTTGAATTTATTCATTGAATCCTGATTAACAAAATCACAAGGAAGATTATTCATGTTTCTCTGCAATTTTTGAACAGCTTCTATCTATTTCTATATCTTTGTGATAGGAAATCGGGACTGTTATTCTGTAAAACTCAATGCTAATTTGATTATATGAAATGGCTAGTCTTGTTTGGTGAAATATCATGATTAACAAAATTGGTACAATGGGTATGTTGTAACAGCTACTCTTAATATTCTATGCTGTAGGGCTGTTTTTCTGTACAACTGGTGCTAATCTTGATTATTTACTCTTTTGTTGAGTTGAAAAGATCTGCGCTTTATTTATTTGTTTATGTGGTTTGGAAATTATTTACAGATAATCATGTAATTAGTTTGTGACTTAGTTTAATGAATATTTCCTTTATCTTGGCAGAGAATGGAATCACAAATCAAGCACGCTATTGTGGTGAAGGTGATCGGAAGGACTGGGTCCCGTGGGCAGGTGACTCAGGTGAGGGTCAAGTTTATGGATGATACCAACCGTTTCATCATGAGGAATGTGAAGGGACCAATCAGGGAGGGCGATGTTCTGACCCTGATGGAGTCTGAGAGGGAGGCCCGTAGGTTGCGCTGATTGGCTCGAGTTGAGTATGTGTGCTTACTACACAATGTGTTTTGTTGTTGGCCTACTTATTTTTGTTATGAACCTTTTATCATTGTATTAGGAGGCTTGCTATTTTGTTTTCTTTGTTTGACATTGAAAGATGTTGTTTCACTTTTGGTAATGGTAACTAAATGTGATTCGGGTTATTTTATATTAATGGAGGCCTGCTTGCTCTGATGGTTAATGTGGTCAGGTTATTGCTACTTTTCGAATATCATCCTGCATAGAGTAAAAATGTCAATTGCCCCGAGCAACTGTGTTAACCAGTCCTTAGGTATTTTTCAATTAAGGGAACTGAGATAATTAGTTTGCTTGCAAAGAACTAAGACATGAATATATTCAATGATGGCCTTGTATTTGTTGAGAAACACCTAATCACTAAACACTCTGCATTTATTTCTGCTTTTGGTCTGAGGTAGCATGTAGTTTTTTATATGATACCGAGTTGATGAACTTTGTCAGAGAACAAAATTTTTGAAGAAATATTGGAAAGGGACAAGTTAGGGGCTTTTGGGCCCATACTAGGACCACCGGCCATTATACTGTATACCTTTAAGTACTTGGTATAGTTCATTTATTTTTCAATGGAGTATTTATTTATTTGTTACTTAATGTTCATCTTTTTGTAAAAAAGTTCATTATATTTTACATGAGAAACATTACTTTTTAATTGAACATTCATTTGTCTGCTACAAGAAATTCATTAGCTTTTAACACGATGTTCATTAGTTAATTTTATAATAGAGCATCTTGATATGTACACCATGGTGTAAGTAATATTTTGCCACGGACAAACATTACATGGCAAATAATTTGCTTGGGGTTTAACTACTTCAAATTCAATCTTTTGGAAAAAAATTAACATGGCCGTCTATTTAATTAAAATATTTTTCAAATTATATTTAACTATTTCAAAATCGAAACCGTCCACACATCCCCAACTTTTCTTAATTGTTTCAATAAATAACACAAGCATAACCATTCCTTCGTATTGAAACCACCTTTAAATTTGATATCTACGCATTGTCATACTCTTCATTGAAAAGGCATAGTTTTTAAAATAATGTATATAATTATTAAAAAATGTATGAATTTCTTTTACCTAAAAGTACGACCAACTTATGCTTATGCCCCCAGAAAATATAAATGAAGGGTTAATACTAATTAAATCACTGACCTTTATTCAATTTCTAAATAAAACCAAACATTTTGCAAGTTCTAAAAAGAGGCACGACATTTATTTTAGTTTGCAAAAATGGATTGCGGGCCTTTTCCGGTGATCGGAATATTATATATAACATTGCCTAACGGTTACCCCACTGCCGTCACCAATCGAATTTTCATGTCGAGCCCGTTCCAACCATGTCATATGTTTTCATGTACGTCGCCCAATTTGCCCGCGAAAATAAAAAATAATCATGGGTTGTTGCAGAATTAGTTGTTTTAGTCCTAAGCTCTATTAGGCTACCTAAATTGTAAAAATAAAAATGGTGAGCATTTAGGAATCAAAAGCATCTGGTTTACTTGTGAAGAGCAACTGGTATTATCTGCAGAATAATGAAGAGTAGATCAACTAAATGAATAGAGTAGATCAATCTGATTCCCCAAAATGAATTTCAAGAGCCCGAGTTCAAGAAAATTGCGTAGTGTTAAAAGAACATTTGGTGGAAAGTTTAATTGATAGTAATATAGTAACTGCAACGTTATAATATTTCACACTGACAAATGTCCTCAAATTCATTTTGCAAACTCTAATAAAACTCATGTCTTTCTTTTTTTTTTTTTCAACTTTAGAAGATTTTAATTTTATTTGCTAATTGAATAAAACTCATGATTTTATACGTAATTAGGCCTAAAATTATATAATGTCAAATGTCAATAATAAATTTGTGGTTGGTGATAGAGTTAAAAAAAAGAGCTAGAAATTATTCAAACAAATCCAATCATTGGGGTGCGATTGGATATACTTTCTTTCATTTTCGTTTCGTTTCAGTAGTAAAAAGTGAAAATAAATTTTTTTAGGGAGATAAAAATTTTTGGGGAAATAATGATTGGATATAAATACTATTTATTTGTAAGTAATTAGATATCCGACACCAAAAATAATCTCAAAACCCAAAACCGACCCGACCCGACCCGACAAACTGTCGGAACCACCACCACAGCCGCATAACAGTGGACAACCCCAAACGAAACCCGAACCGTCTCTGCTGCCTACCAATCCAATCCTGCGGCCCGACTTTTCGAAAAGCCCGAATTCCTGAAAAACCACAAAAACCACCACCAACACCACCTGCTTCCCGGAAAAACAAAAACAAAAAAAAAAAAGGCCATTGTTTCAGCCATCACGACCGCTGTCTGAACGGAACCAACCAACCCCACGAGAACCGGCCGAAGATTCTGACCGAGCCGCCATGAACCACCCAGCCATTTCAAAGGCCACGAACCGAAACCATAACCTATGAACCCGAGGATCGAGACCTAATTTCCAAAACCCAGCCAGCCAGCCGACCACCGGAGCCACCCTTCCATTAAATCGTCGGCCAAACCCATCATCTTTCAACCATAGCCGTGACGCCCATCTTGCTCCGGGACCAAATCCGAAATCGCCACCCCAACCGCCGCTCTTCAGCCACTGACGAAGAAAATTCGTAAACCCAAGAACGCTGCCACTTCCTTCTAAAGTCGGAGCCCCGCCGTTACGCAGCCACCGTCGCCTTCGCCTCAATTGCCGCTGCCCTCGCCGGAGCCACCGCCGGGGAGAAATTGAAGGAGGATGATTCGCCGACGGGACCCGAACTCCTACCAACGCGCGTCGTTGCCGGAGGTTTTGCCCGATCGCCGATTATCGTTCTTGGAGAAGAGAGGGCCGGCCGATTCCCTTCATCACCATTGTTGTGTTTTTGGGAAAAGGAAGGGGATAAGAAACGGGCAAGGAAAAAAAGAGAGAGAAAAAAGGAAAGAGAAAGTGGGAAAAAAAAAGGTTGTCTAACGAAAAATATTTTAGTATTAATATCCATTCACTTTTTCTTTTTTATTAGATGAGTGAAAAAAAAATTGGCTTCCAAGCGCCACCTGAGTTGCTCGACCCAAATTTTAGGTTTTGTCTCGATTAAGTTCTTTAAAGGTTGTCTAGAATTATGCTTTTTAATTATCAAATGATGTTTGAACCAATGATTTAAAAATCAGAACGGACCGTCCGGTTCAACCGATTAAACTGGGAATCGGCCACTGATTCGGTCCAATCACATCTATAAAACCGTTTTAGTGATTAAACCGGTCAAAACTGATTAAAACGTTGAACACCGGCAAAAAAAAACGGTTGAACAGGTTAAATTATTTTTATGTGCAAAATAATGTGTATGATTCAACTAAATTGACATAATTATATTAATGATCCATGAAACTCAATTAAGCAATATGAAAAAATATATATATTTTTGGTCAATTCCATTTTTCTATTTTTATCTCTCTTAATAATCTAAATTAATAATTAAGATAGTGGTCCATGACTAATATATCACATAAAAAAATTACATTAATATGTTTAATAGAGTATAAATAATTTAAGAATGTTTATAAATTAATTATTTTTTCCAAATACGAATCAAATTAATATTTATATTAATACCTTACATAATATTTCATACTATATAATTAAGAATATTATGTTTTTATTGATACCGATTGGAGCGACGGTCCGACCGGTGTGCGGTTTTTAAAATGTTGGTTTGAACACGATAAAAAATAAAATAAAATCATATTAACTAATCGTATAAACCCTTTTGGATTTGGGACTGGCGAACAACTAATATCTGGCCCATAGCCCATCATGGGCCCAGCCCTAAACTTGGTTCTTCTTCCTGTCTACTGAACTCCGGTCTCTGAACCTAATTGAATTTCCGAAACGGGGAAGAAAATTCAAACAGAAAGAAAAAGAAATGCAGTTCCTTAGATAGATAGAGGAATGCTCATCCCCGCCATTAAGCTAAAGCAGCAAACTCTGAAGCTCATTTCAATCCCTAGTAAGTCTCACTCTAACTTCTTCTCTTCCGATTCCTCTACTCTTCCTCACCTCTTGAATGCGAATCACGAATCCCAATCCCCCGATAGAATTAGCCCCCCTCCCCAACAACCAAACCCTAATTCTCACGGCCCCCCAATTTCCGATAGATTATTCAGAGACACACACCACAAATTGGGATCTTACAGACGAGGCGACTCCACATTCTACTCCCTTATCGAGCACCATGCCAATTCTGGGGATTTCAGGTCCTTGGAGATGGTTTTTGAACGGATGAAGCGTGAAAAAAGATGTTTTGTTGAGAAAAATTTCATACTCGTCTTCAGAGCTTTTGGGAAAGCCCATTTACACCGTAAAGCTATCGAGTTATTCGATAGGATGGTTAATGAGTTTCACTGTAAGCAAACTGTTAAGTCCTTTAACTCCGTGCTTAACGTGATTATCCAACAAGGCGAACACCGTCACGCTTTGGAGTTCTATGATTATGTCATTAACAATCGAAAAAATATTTCCCCGAACGTGTTGACGTTTAATTTAGTGATCAAAGCGTTATGTAAGTCGGGCCTAGTCAGCCGGGCTGTGGACGTTTTCAGAGAAATGCCTACTTTGAAATGTGAGCCCGATGCATACACTTACTGCACGCTCATGGACGGATTGTGTAAGGATGACAGGATCGACGATGCTGTGGCTTTGTTCGACGAGATGCAGATAGAAGGTCGATTTTACCCCCCGAGCCTAGAGACGTTCAATGTGCTGATTAACGGGCTGTGCAACAAGGGTGACTTGGCCCGGGCGGCTAAGCTAGTTGACAATTTGTTTTTAAAAGGTTGCGTTCCGAACGAAGTGACGTACAACACGCTTATACACGGGTTGTGTCTAAAGGGAAAGCTCGACAAGGCGGTTAGTCTTTTGGATCGGATGTTGTCGAATAAACTTATCCCGAACAATGTTACTTACGGAACCATAATAAACGGGCTCGTTAAACAAGGACGGGCCGTCGATGCTGTGCATGTGTTGAATGCGATGAAGGAAAGAGGGTACAAAGGAAATGAATATTCATATTCATCGCTTATAAGTGGGTTGTTTAGAGAGGGGAAAAACAAAGATGCATTGAATTTGTTTAGCGAGATGATAGAAAATGGGTGTAAGCCGAATATTGTCGTTTATAGCGCTGTTATAGATGGTTTGTGTAAAGAAGGTAAACCATATGAAGCCGAAGAGTATCTTTTTCGGATGATTAATAAAGATGGTTGTTTTCCGAATGCGTTTACCTATAGTTCGTTGATGAGGGGTTTCTTTAAGGCTGGGGATTGTGATAAGGCGATCCTTGTGTGGAAAGAGATGGTTGATAAGGGTTTCATGGATAATGAGTTTTGTTACAGTGTGCTTATTCAAGGCTTATGTAAAAACGGGAAGTTGAGAGATGCTTTGACGGTTTGGAAGCATGTTTTGGTAAAGGGTCTGACGCCTGACGTTGTGGCTTATAGTTCCATGATTCATGGTCTATGTGACGGTGGTTTTATAAAGCAGGGTTTGGGTTTATTCAACGAGATGTTATGTAAGCCCGATGTGGTCACGTATAATATAGTTCTTAATGCTTTGTGCAGAGAGGGTAATATTTCAGAAGCCGTCGGGCTTTTGAATAGGATGTTGGATCAAGGTTGCGATCCTGATTCGGTTACGTGTAAGATTTTGTTGTCGGGATTGAAGGAGAAGCGGGACCCGCCGGTAGACGGTGGGGAGTTTCTAGATGAGCTGATAGTTAGGCTTCACAAACGAGAAATGATAGTTGGAGCGTGCGAGGTTGTAGAAGTGATGCTTCGGTCTTTTCTTCACCCGAAAGCGTCCACTTGGGAAAAAGTTGTCCGAGGGGTCTGTAGACCGAAGAAGGTTCTAGCGGTTATTGATAAGTGCTGGGGGGAATTGTTCTTCTGATTATACGGGGGCGTAAATAATTTTATCGGTATGTATAAGCATTCGAACATACTTTTGAGTCTTGTTTGTTCAAGTAATGCTTTTTTGGCTTGCTTAGTTGCTGTTAACAACCTTTTTTAAGAGTAAGATATGAAATTCTTGGCCTTGAAGTGCTGAAAAGGTACTCTGAAGGTTGACTTCTGTTTGTATTTGGTTTTCAGAATGTTGTAATGCATATGCTTTTTGGTCGTGCATATGGATCTTGATAATAATTGTGTCAAATCTGTACCTTTTGAGCCCGAGAAAATTTGGTGGGAAATGAAGAATGACTTTGGAATGTAATGAAATGGTAATTGAACTGGTATACAAATGGAATAAGGATGGATTTCATTCTTGTGTTTAGTTTGTTTACATTTTCATTTATCTATTATAATTACAAATCTCTTTTTATCTTTTATCAGTCGTATGTTTACCATACACAATAGATGTGTATTCATTATATCTAAAATATATTCATATTTATTAACATATCAGTGTGTAGTATATATTGGTGCATATTGTATTTAGATATAAATATTTATTACATGTCCAAATATTGAAATAATTAAACATTACTTTACGAAATTCCACATATTATCTGTTCAAGCAATATATATATATTGTATTTACATTTATGCACCATTTGCCCAGACTTGGAGATGTCCACATGAGATTTTGGCTATATACAGGCCAGACCAGACCAGACCAGTGAAATTGTTCCTCTTATTTAATATTTGTGGTTAAAATGAATATTATTTATTAGCAAAAAGCTCAACCAATCTGAAACAAACCCAAGTTCCGATTCTTGGTTTTTCACCCGTCTCTATATCCAAAAACTAAAGCTCGATCAACAATACTGAAGCCCAAGCACATTTATATTAAAAAAAAATTCAATCACCATCACTCTCGATTCACAACCAGATCATTACAGTGGTTCCTTTGAAAATTGCACAACAAAAACGATCTATGTTAGTCATCGACATCATCATCTTCGGTAGGCATAGCCAATTGTTCTTGAGGAGGACCTAAGGTTCTTGGATAACCATCAAAATCATTATTCCGAGGCTTCGCAATTTCAACAAATAGTCGTCTGCCATCAAACAGCTGAGAAAAAAATAAACAACTTCAAAAATCTTTTTCACACATTATAATTGGGTTGGGTTTTACAACTAACAAACAAACAAACTAACTAACCTGATGATCCATGCTCTCTAAAGCAAGCACCGCCTCCTCTTGTGAAGTGTATTGGATGAATGCATATCCTTTTGACTTATTTCTAGCTTCATCCTTCACAAGTTTTACTGCCAGTGGACATTTATAATTATATAAATAATTTTTTATTTTTTTAAAAAAAGCATCATAATCGAAACTGTAATAAGTAAGGGTACCAAATTCTACCTTCAGCTATCTGCCCATACTTGGAGAATTCACTCACTAAACGACTCTGACTCGTGGAAAATGGTAAATCTGCGTTCATGTAAATTAAATTAACATATATAAAAAGCCACAAAACGAAGCTTTCAATAGGGTTCGTTCTAAATACTGAGTGATAATTAAGCAATTGAATTGTTTAAATTAAAACGAATTGGGACTGGCAAACTCAAATGATAAACAAAGATCAATTGGCTTACTTTTGATTATAACTCTGCTTGCAAGAGGGTAACTATCGAAATTCGAGGCATGAATCTTTGATAATCCAGGGCGTGTCTGGTTTGTAAGTGAAATTGAAGAAGAATGAGGAAGAAAAGAAAGGAAGTTAGCCATTTTCTGCACCAAAGACCTTCACAACACCCGAGTTTCAGGGCTAGGCTAGGCTAGGCATTTACGGCCTCTCTCTCCAAATTAAGGTTAAACATGAGATGAGATTCGAAGATATTCGAACCAACATCGAAAATATGAATCAAACCGGTTCTACAATTAAAACGACTCATATATATTTATTTTTGATAATTAATAAATATAATTATGTTTTAATTAGTTTTGTATCTCAATCAACTAACAAATATAAATAAAAGATCCACTATAATTTAAGCTTTGTTCGATTAGTAATCGACGGGAAAATGTGATTGATAGAAGTTTTTGAAAAACGTGTGTGCATAGAAAAAGTAAATATACGTATGTTAGATAGATGATTAAGAAAAGTTTTTGGAGATAGTTGTTTGAGATGAAATTATCAAAAAATTTAATTTACTTTTACAATTTAATTGTAAAATGGAGATTACCAAATTTTATTGAAAATCGAACAAAATACTGTCGGAAATTCTTCGAACCTAACAGTACCAAAAAAAGTTACACTACGATTCTAATTTTCGATTTTTCATTTTATTTTGGGTAGGGGTGGGAAAAAAATACCGAAATACCGCATTTACCGTACCGAAAAAATAACAAAAATACCGTATTTTCGGTATACAGTAATTTTTGGTACGGTACAATTCCGGAATATTACGGTACGGTATCGGCATGCGAATAAGAAAAATGGTAATTCGGTATATATCGAAATACCAAAAAAATATTTATACTTTGGATACCTAAATACCGAAAAATATTGGTATTCGGCTATTCGTTAAAAAATATTGTAATTTATTTTTGTTGCATTCGGTATTTAACGGTATAATATCTAAACCGTCCTGGCATACCGATATTTTCGGTACGATACGGTATGTGCCATGTAATTTACTAAAAATTCGATATGCCGACATTCGGTATACCGACATATTCGATACGATATCGGTATGAAGTTTTAGGTATACGTTCGGTACGGTCGATATCGGTATGGACAAAAAAATTCGGTACACCGTACCGACCTAAACCTAATTCTGATAATTCTCTGATCGTGAACTAACAAAAACCACCTCTATTCATCGAAATACCTTGAACATTATATAATTTATTTGAAAATAAATTAGAAAAGTTGTTGAAAAATCACATCTCTAGTTTTAACTTATTGTCCGGCCCCCATTATTTCTCTTGGTTTATAATCTCACTTACTTTCTAAATAAATACTGTCATTCTTAAAAATTCATACTTGTTTTCCTCTCTCATTTCCAGCTGTTTCCGCCAATATTGTAATCGTCATTTATTGCTCGTCTGCTGTGATACTTAATTTATTTAATACCCACTGAATCGCCTTGCCATAGTCAAAGTCGGTATTTGATTCGAACATTCCGATCGCGAACAAATTGAGGTTATAGAACTTACAAATCCTATCTTTTTCATTGTTCGTTACTTTGTTGACCGACCACCAAACTTGAGGTAGAGTCATCGCCAACATGACGCCGTCAATCATGTGAGGTGGAGTCTGTAGTGGCGACAAGAGTGTGGTGATGATGAGTTATGGAGTATGGGCGAGGTCAAAAAGAACTGAATAGATTTTGAGATGACGATTGAATATCCTTTTGTTTCCTTTCAGTAGAGAATAGTGAAAAAAAAAAACGAATTTAGAGAGATGAAAGCCTTTTGGTGAGATAGTTGAATATAATTCGGATGTTTTGAGATAATTGATTGAATATGAGATTATTTGGTAAAAAAAATAATAATAATAATGGGCCACAAAATTTTTGTGTGTTGAAAGTTAATAATAATGGAAAGATGACAGATAGAGGAATAAAAGAAAGAGAAATGAGGGAAATTTTGTTGATGAACAAATTGGTTGTATTTTATTAATAAAAAATAAATATCGATCCTAATCAATTACTTTTTTTTGTCTTTTTTTTTTTTTCCTTCTAAAGAGAGCCAAAAAAAAAAAAAGAGCGCCAATATCCAAGCACCGCAGGATTCTAAAGTTTCAAACCTTTATTTAATTTTTTTGAAAGCGTACAACTTCTTCGGATTTTGATTCGAAAGGGGTTTAACGAACTCAGAACCACTAAATTTGAAATTGAAACGCAATCTTACTAAATTCTCATACTCGAGGTTCATTTAATGTTCCAATTTTACCCTTCTATCTGCCAACTTCAAGAGTCTGACATCCTAACGTCCTTTAATATTGCATTTTGATCCAAATGCCCCCAAATTTGTAGGGAGCAGCTTGTTCTATGTCATATTGATAACGTATTATGATTATTTACATTTTTGTCCTCAGATTTTATGTTTTATTACATAAAGTACTGGGAGCATAAACACTAGCTACTAATTATATGCCTATTGAGCTTCTAAACGCATAAACACCAGGTACTAATCGCATACCCTAACTTATATAAGTGGACAAATATTACATTATGTTATGGTTTAGAGAAAAAATAATCAAAATTTATTTTTATTTTTTTTGAAAGTAATCACAATTTATTTATATTTGTTTAAAATAATTAAATTAACCCATGAACGAATAAGAAGAAAAAAGAATCTCTAATTGAAATAATAATTCATACGGTAACCAATCACATTTTTCCCCACCAATAGAATTTTATTTTTTTAAAGGGAAAATACTACCTTTTTTTTTTCCTCAGGAAAAAAAATGAGAAAAAACAAAACAAAACAAAACACGATACTTGCATTAGCCAAATAATCCCCGTCTAATCTAGCAATATGGCGAAGCTCCTAGCAATGGTTCCAAGCAAGCTAATTGGTGTTGCAAGAAATTGTATACAGATTCAGTCGTCGTGGATGCAACTCTGACAACAACTCCTATCCCCTGTGCACATGTTAAAGAATTATCAGACCCTATGCTATATGACTTATAAGGGGTACCCACTTAAAATTTAAAAGCATAAGCTAGAAAATGCACCTTCGGTCCAAACGTACTGCACGAAGCGAGAAAACTTGGTTTGGGCAAGCTATGTTTACTTTTTGATGAGCCAACCGAAGGAAAATGGAGTTGCTGAGACATTAGTTTCTTCACATATTCCTGGATTTGATTCTGAATCAGCTTCAACTTAGGCCTAAAACCATGTAAAATAGAATAAAATTAAAAGAAACCCAAGAGATTACATGAAACTAATAGCATTATTACAAATCAAGTAAGGAGATAATTAATTTTGGAGGTGTCAAACCGCCCAACTGTTAGACAGTTCACCTAAATCTAAAAAGAGAAGGAAAAAAAAAAACTGAAAAAACTAAAACCCCTAAAAAAACTAATAAAAAAGAACCTAAAATTCTGGAAAACTGAAATTTTTGGCCTTGCCTAACGGAATGTACTCCGTCAGGCAGTTTGACACAAGTTTTTGTCTTAATTTTGTTCCTACCCCAAAAGAACTATCATGGCTATTGCTTGGTAATCCTGCATCCGGTCAGAAATACTGTCGTGAATTCCTTGCTCTAACAATATCTGCAAAAAATAAAACCATCAAAAAAGCCAAAAAATTAAAAAATAAATAAATAAAAATCCTTGACCAGCTTGCCTAGACCATCCAGCTCATTCACTGCTCCCAAGAATTTAACATATAACGCCCTTTACAAGCCACAAAACTTTGATAAAGCAAAGGTAATGGCTCATATGTGAAAAGTACCGTGTCGAGAAATACAGGTTCATCGCCTTGCAAAAGAATGCGGTTAGTGCTCTTATAACGAGAAAAGGCCCATTTTTCTCCACTTTCATGACGGCCGCTAGTTATCCAGTCAACGACAAGCAAGCTTGACTCAGGCGTAACTTTGAAGATTTGTACTTGAGAGTAATTTGCAGTGGAAAAGCAAGTTACTGGATCTGGAATGACAACCAAGAGTGCATCTTGTCCAACGTTGGCCTACTGCATGGCACAGATTAACAGCCACAATGAAAATGATTCAAACATAGGACTGGGGCAAATACACCGGAACATGTTTCAATAATATCTTATGTTCTATCCAAGAAGCTAGACTTTTGCATCGAGAAATGCAAACATCAATGATTATAAGGAAGTGTTTGCATACTCTTAAAAAAAGTACTTCTAAAATTTTCTTTAATAAAAATTTATTTGTATTTTACATTAGAATCCTCAATTCTTTCTCTGCCCATTATTAATATTAAAAGTGTAAGTGTGATTATTTCAAAAGCTCATTCTGAAAGAGCTTTTTTTCCAAACATTCCAACTTTTGTTTTATTTTAGCTTCTATTTGCAAATTACACTCCATACTTTTGGTTTTCAACTACTTGTGTTTCTCCTACAATAAAACATTCGAAAAAGAAAAAGGCACTAGAGTTTGCAAACACTCTCTAAATTCCCGATATATTGCATCTACAATCATCACATCAGTGCATTATTAACTCTTAAGTTGACATTGGCGATACAAAATTAAATTTTGATACATATATATACATTTGACAACGTAGAAATAAACAATTGGTCAATATTCAAAAGACTATGCATATTAAAAATACTATTATCATATCAAGTGAAATAACAGTAAGAACAAATAGTTTGGACAGAGCATAAATTATTACCTCCAACACTTGTTCAGAACATTTTGATCCGATAGATTTGTAAACCTGCATAAAGATTTTAATCAACCGAAAATAAATTATGAGGCCATGAACAAATATAGAAGTGAAGAAAAGGAGTGACCTTTGTAGAGGATTGAGTGGTCAAAACAACAGTACAACCATCGCCCACAGTAACATCAAAAGCTATGGAGTCCCCCTGTGGTGCCCCCCAAAATAGAAATTTTAAATTAAAAAAAATGCATAAAATTAAAAACACCGCAGCCAGCTATAGGTTATGAGCAAAGAGAGAAGGAAAACGATATATACAGACAGAGACAATGCCACCGCCGTAGGTTATGGTGTAGATCCATACTGCATCGGTTTGGGAAGGGCCCACCTGAAACCATCAACACGAATTTCATTTTATTTTTCAGTTGAAACTTCAAAAAAAAAAAATGAAAAAGGAGCAGGATAGTCATCAGGTTGACCTTATTGGGATTGATGAATTTGAAGGGGTATTTCGAAAGGCAACGGGTTAGCGTTGACTTCCCTCCCACCCTCTCCACGACCAATTTTCCTCTGTCCATTGCCGTCTCCCTGGATAATTTTTGTGGCGGTGCCTCTGTTCTGCTCTCTCTACCCCGTTTTGTTAAGAGGTGCTATAACACACCCAAGAATTGATGAGTACACCCCCTTTAAATACACCCCGTTTTTATTTTTATTTGTCTTATTTTCTCACTACACGCCCCCAATCACCCAAAATACACCCCATTTTTTAATTAGGGTTTATAGTTTATATGTTAAGTAATGTTTAGGGCTAGTGAATATGGATTCGAAGTGTAAAAATTGGCAGGATTGAAAGGGATTTAAGGAAAAATGGAAGGGCTATGTTCCTATCTGGTCTGCCGAACATAATTTGGTTGTTCGATCACCTATATTATAATAATGATGGCCGAACAATAATTTGTGAACATTATAGTTTGTCGATTGTATTCTAATTCAATTTTCGGTGATCACACATGAAAGAAAATCAACGTGAGCATAGACAACAACAATATGTGTGTCTTGAAATTTATGTATATTGATGCTATTTGTGTATAACTTTAGAAGACATGTTTAAAATTGGAGAATTTTTTTTTACCTCCTGAACTATGGTCATTTTGACACTTTGCCTTCTAAACTTTTTTTTTTCGTGCAAATTACCTCCTAAACTGTACGAATTTTGCACTTAACCTCCTGAACTCCCATTTTTTGGAGGAAATTTCAGCCGGATCTCACTCGTGTGACATGCACGCTAACATATAAGGGGTAATATTGACTTTTCATCTCCTCCTCATGACTCTCGCTCAAAATAATGGCACGTGAGCACTACGTAGGTTACAAATTATACGTGAATACGTATATTAATGTGAACATTATCTTAACAGGTCACACGAGTGCTCACGTGTCATTGTTTTGAGCAGGAGTCATAAGTAAGAGATGGAAAATCGGTTTTATCTATTATATGTAAGCGTGCATGTCACACGAGTGAGATCCGACCAAAAGTTCCACCAAAAATGGGAGTTCTGGAGGTTAAGTGCAAAATTCGAACAGTTTAGAAGGTAATTTGCATGAAAAAAAAAAATTAAGAGGCAAAGTGACATAATGGCCATAGTTCAGGGTAAAAAAAAACTCTCTTAAAATTGATTTAGGGTTGTTTTGTGCCATCTAAAGAAGATTGTCCCGCCACACTAATATAATAGTGTGTTTGGAAAACTCCTGAAGATCCGAGGTATCCGGCGGCTTGGACCATCCTCCTTGAGTGTAGTGGCTCTGACCGGACAGCAAGGGCAGCCCCACACTCCATTGCTGAGGTCCGTTTGTGTCCCCTGCTGTTGTTATGCGGCACAATCGGAGCTTATTCTTCCACTTTTTCTTATGAGAGTTGCGGTTGAAAAACATGTAAAATGACTGAATTTGAAATAATAAAATGGCCAGAAACACTGATTTTGGATAAATTCAAAATACGATCTCATTTGAATTGGCAATGATATTACGTGATTACTATAACAGTTTTTTTTTTTTTTTTTAATGGTATCGTTCTTTCGATTCTTTCTAATGGTATACATACATTTCTTATTGCTTTCACCACCATTATTATTTTTTTATCCAATCAGTGCCATATGTGCAAAGCACGTGCAACCATGAAACCACACAAAGTTAAGAGTCATGTACGTGCAGCAGCTGTGCAGAAAAGAAAAAAAAAATCAACCGCACAAGAATTAATTCTTCACTAATATATATTTATATTTCATGCTTTCTTTTTTTCCCACTAGGGCCATCGATGGTACTACAACAACAACATCGTCCTAAACTTTACCTTTAAGGTGGCCCACAAAAATAAAATAATAAATAAAGTTCTTTACATCTTAATGCGACGAACTTCTATAATTACAACAATTAAATTGCGAAGCGCACTACAAAACTTGAGCCCCCCACCCGTTAACCATAGATGAGCTAGCTAGGCTTCATCATGATCAGATATCGTCCCTTCCGAAGATATCTCCTCCTCCTCCTCCTCCTTCTCCCCATCTTCATGTGAAGAAACTTGAGGGTCTGATTCTCCTCCATCAACAGCACTTGAAATCGTCACCATCTCAAGTGCTTCAGGAGAAGACGAGGGACTGGTCATCTTCACATCAGGACAAGGTAGTCCTGAAGCTTCGTTCGGCTCCACTCCAGCAGCAGAGGTCGAACCACCCTCACAGGACTTGCTCATCCTCCCCTCCTTCGTCGTCGTCTTCTTCTTCTTCTTCCTCCTCTTCAAACCACGCAGAGGGTCCCTAGGCTTAGGTGGCGGTGGTCCCGGGACTACAAAAGGAGGAATCCGGGAGGAGCCTCTCCCATACAGCACACGAACAGATTGTGCTATCGCAGTTAAAGCGGGAGGCGGCACGTTATTCAGCTCCGGGTTGGTGGTTTTAACATTCACCGCTGCTCGGAGCCAATGAGGCAGCGTCCCTTTCGGAGACGATGCATGCCTCCCAGTCCCAACCACTTCCTTTCCTCTGCTGGGCTCATTACGCAACATCCCTCCCAACCCACTAGTAGTTGCCGCCGCCTCCCTTTGCTGCTGCTGCTGCACTCCCAGAGAATTCAAGCAACTCGTCCCAAGCGAGTTCAGCAGAAATGCCGGCTCGTTCGGAGGATTGCTCGATGAGGAAGCAAATGATCTGGCCGCGAATAAGTCCCGGGAGAACTTATCCGGGAAAGACGACCAGTTCAGGTGAGGTGGCGGCAGATCAGATGGCGGCTGTGCGCTGCTATTACCAGCAGTGAGACCCAATCTCATGTCCGTCAAGTGCGATTGAGATTTAAGGGGCCCGCCGTTGTTGTATTTTGCTCCGTGCAATGCACGCGCAGCCATCATCCCATCGGGGCTAGTCCCGTGCAGCGCTCGTGCCAACATCTCACCCGAAATCCCAGGGAGAAGCATGTTATTGTTTGCTGCAGGCTTTGGTGGTGGTGGTGCATCGAGGATCTTGAGTTGTTCCTCTTCCCACCGTGCTGACAAGTCCTCTGGAGTTTTGAACTTTGAGAACTTCAGCCTTGGGTCTAGCAGCATCGCCTCCCAGTTCCCCCTCCCGTGCCTACGGACGCCTATCCAGAGGTAATCGAGCTCGTCCTCCGACCAGATATCCATCCTTGGTTTCTTTCTCATCAAACTGCTCGATCCAGCAGCAGCACCAGCTCCGGTTCTTAGAAGGATGTTTTCTAGAACCTTCCTGTGATTTTCAGGGAATGATGAGAATGCAGGCGGCAATTGGCGCGATTGAGCCATCTCCTGACCTTGCTGACCATTGTTATTGTATTTGAAATTCGGCAACAATGGCAACATAGGAAGATGGTCACGGACAGTTGTATTATCATAGGATGGCTCAGCAGCTCTTGATCCCAGTGACAGGCCCGGGAATAAATCAGGAGTTGTGCTGCAGGGCCTGCTTGCACCACCAAGGTATGAATATCTGGGCAGCAGCTTCTCGTCAAATGGCAATTTCGGCAATAGCATCTTTTCTTGAAAATCGGAGAAATTAGCAGCAGATGCCCCCGAATGCTCCACAGACCCTTTACCCTTCATCATATTCATTGAATGCTGCAGGGCAAAAAACAATAGAGTCAGTCAGATGAAAACTGCATTTATTGATTTTTTAATATTATAATATACGTGCACGAGCACGAGCATGATAGAGAGTAACTTACTGGAGTCTTAAAGGAATGCCCCTGAGAATTTCCAGGTAAAAAATCAGGCATCCTAAACGGGGCCGAGATTGCCTCATGACCTTTACCATTGACGTCGGAACCAGTAGCAGCAGGTGGTAAAGGAAACTCCATCCCAAGACCCCCTTGTTTAAATTGTCTTTGGTAAGAAGGCCTTGGGATTCTCCTCTGCAGCATCTCCATTCTGTTAGGAGCATTAGGCGCACATAGCCCTATAACTGGCAACATGTTATTGCGCATAGCATCTTGGATGGAGCTTGTGCCCTGCAACTGATCAACTTCTGGAAGATGTAATCCAGTAGAAAAAACAGGAAAATCCAGATGATAAGTTGAATTCTGCTTCGATGTTTTTCCTAGCTTCAAGGTTGAGTCAGTGGTGCTGCTACTGGGCCCTGCTGCAGTTTGAGCCTGATTCTTGTCTTCTGAACCAACGGCTGGAGATTTTTCTTCGGAAGGTCGAGTTGGTATAGCCAGTTGGTTGTTCTCTACTTGGACATCAGACGAAGGGAGTTGAGGGACTGGTGGTTCTGTTACGTTCCTCCTTGCCAATCTTTCTTTTTGTCTTGCACGAAGCTTGGCACTGTCGAAGAACAAATAATATGTAAGAAGTATATTTTAAAAAAATCCAGTGAACTTAAGATAAAGAGTGTCGAGAAGAATTTTGTTTAATGGATTGGAAATAAAGAACTTTGTGCATTCCCTGTGCAGTGCACGAGCAGAATTTTCTATTAGCCAAACAAATGCAATGAATTTTATACGTACCAAGTCCGATGGGTACGATTTGTATTCTCCATTGTTTTTGACAAATATCGCATCATTTGAACCAAATATTAATCCAAAGCATGATTTGGAAACAAAAACAAATTCCAACCATCTGTGGAAACAATTACAACTGTCTAAAGCATGAATAAGTTTGTTTCCAAAACTATTACCTCTAAACCTTTGTCGCTAACACTCTTAACCGTTCCTCAAAGTAACTATTTTAAGAGTAAAGCATCAAATCTTCAAGATATAAAAATTTATGTATGAGAAGATTTTAATCCAAGATTTATACACACACACACACACACACACACAAATCAATGTTTTAAAATTTGGAGAGAGAGAGAGAGAGAGATAAATGAAAATTATATAAAAGTTATCAATACTACAAAGTATTTAGCTCTATAAATAAATATAAATTTGAAAATAGTATAATGCATAAACTATAAAGTTTTTTTTTCTTTTGGTTATCCTTCAGCCTTTTGAGCTTTTAAAATAAATAAAATTTTAGGAATTGTATAAAAATAAACCATAAAGTGTCTAATAATAACATTATTTATTTTGGCTCTCCTTTCAGTTTTTTGAGAGATCGGAGCAGTAGAGAGGAGAAGAGAGAAAGCTGAAAAAGGGGGTAAAAAGTCGCCCTTTTCATGACTCGCCCCCCTCATACGAGTTGACTCGGATACGAGTCAACTCGTCTACCTCACATCCAAGACTCACAAGTTTCTTTGTTTCCTTTAACTCGTTCCGCCTCATGAGTCGACTCGTACGAGTCACCCATTTTTTAAAACATGGATATATATGTGCGTGTGTTAACAATTTCAAATTATAACAAGAACATTAACAATGTAAGATAATGTTTGTTTTATTGTTTAAATAATACTCCACAATCATTTTCACAGCAGTATATTAACAATTAACCAAAGAAAGTAGATCAGTATTTAAAATTATTAAAAAAAAAACGACTGTCAGGGAACTACTTGATATGAAACACAGTGAGGATAACTAGTAAAAACGGAACTCACAATTTTTCTTTAAGAGCTCGTCCAGCTGGGGTGTACTCACGCTCAGGCTCGGGTTCACGCTCCGGTACCTCTTCAACGCCACCCTATAACCACATAATAACAATTACCATTCAGGCTCTTCTATATGTAGACACAATTATACAATCATAAGACATTAGACACAAAAAGATGTATGGAAATTTGAAACTAATGGCTACTTCACAACAGCAGTTATCGATTGATAATGAAAATAGAAAAACCTTTCGATATTTCTGAGGCTGCTAAAAAACTTAGGTTTTTAACCCATCATTTGCCAGTTTAACAGTGTGCTGAATGAATGAGAGGCCAGAAAGAGTCAGTGGGTATTTATAAAGAAGTGAGCAACGGTAAAGAAGGCTATATTTAATCTTTCTACTCACAACGGCCCCACAATTTACCCCCCAATTTGCTAGGGTTTGCCAATCTTTTCACCTCCAACGGCTATTATTAGGCCTGTTGTAAAATGTAAATAAAATTATAGCCGTTGTAGAGAATCATTATTAATGCTTCACCCACCATCCGTCACCAACCATCCGTTACAACTTGCAATGCCATTAATCAAAAGAAAGAGGCGAAAGAATAAACACGCTCCTGAATAGAGTGGGAAGCACGCAGCCAATGAGAAAGGCGAGTGATAAATGGCAAAAAAGAAAGCCTTCACTGCTCTTTTGTATATTGCATCGATAGTATTTATGTCATGCAGCTGGGCCCACGTGCAGGCGCATGTGGGGTATCATTTAGTTTTTACTCCCTGGGATTCACAATAGTTATTGTTTCAGGATTTTGCACAAGAATTACGGCCATGTGTGGGCTAGGGTTCCCAATACCAGGATTGGAATTCCGAATCCCAATACCCGTTTGTTCTGGACCTAAATTTTCAATACTCAACCAACAACTTCTCACACCTATGCTATCCTATTCACACAATCATCTTTTCTATCCTATCATCATCACATTTAAATAATTAAATACTACTATATACAATATAATAATACAACACTATCCACTTTTCAAACATGATTTGATATCAAATACAATATAATAATACATCATCCACTTTCTAGGCATGATTTGATATCTATAGTAAAAAGTAAAAGAGTCTAAATCCTACAACAAACAAGGATTCTTACTATTCACAAAATTCTGAATACCCAAAATTCTAGATACTAGGGTTCAGGATCCCAAGGAATCTTAGTCCAAATTATGTCGAGGGACTATACTAACCTTATTAAATTATTCTTCTCTTTTCTAATTTTTTTTGTTCACAATACCACTTCTCTCCGTCATATATTGGGGAATGAGCAAGTAATAAATGGGGAAGGGTAGAATTGGAAATATATGTACAAAATTACCTAGAAAATGTAGAACAATTATTTTGAATCTTTTTTTATTTTTGCTAAAACAACAAACATTGTGAACCGGAGGGAGTACTGTTTAGTTTTTCCACCTCTATTTCGAACCCTTTTTTGAGTATTTTGAGGCGGTGAGGTGCCAAGCAGGCCCCACAAATAATGGGTATTTAATACACCACGGTTGGAGATGCTCTGATTTGATCTTCAAGGTAAATTAATCCAGCTTCCTAAATACTCCCTGTTTAAATTTAAATGCCGTTCTACCTTGTTAATCTGTTTTCTCATTAAATGTGTTTTAGATATATTTCACACTCCCAATTATATTCCTATCACAATCCTAAAAATTCTCTTACTTCCCAGCTTACCATAATACTGCCAATTGTTGGAAAGAATATCTAACATGATTTAAGGGATTGAGGGGATTTACTTAAGGATATATTAGTCAACACATTAAATTCTTAATTATGCCAGTTGAGTCTAGAACCAAATTGAATTCTAAATTGGAAGGAGTATGCCCTAAGATCTTATTTCATGCTAAGGAAACCAAACTATAACTGACAAATTTGGCAGGAAAAATGACTAATAAAGGTGAACTACCTACCCTTTGGATTAGGATGCACTTGAGAGCTATCATAATAATCATATTTTACTACTACATAGTCGCATAAGTTACTACCATTATTGTAGTAGTTGATGTTGAACAAAAAGTCAAGAAAGGCAACAGAGGGGTCCGCATTACTTTACACCTATCTTTCAAACCACTATATATGAAGAACTTGGACTTGCATATGTTTAAAAACAAAAATACGAGTTCCACACAATCAGTTGAAGAAAAAGAGAGGAATTACTTCAATGAGTGCGTCATTTAGATGGGCTACGTATGCCTCTCTGTAAGAAACAGCTTTTCTTTGACGTTTGCCACGACCAAGGGCAGCTTCTTCCTCGTTCTGATATTTTTCCCATCTACAAAACCCATAAGCAATTATTTACAATGGTCACAAATAAATAAATCGCTATTTCACAAAAAACTTTCTACATTTAAAAACCACGTGCAACCTTCCATCACAATTTTTACCTCCCCAGATCAAGTAACATAAATTCTTGAAGTTTAATTTGACACTTTGAAGTTGCATATAAGTATAGCAGATACCAAGACATTAAAAACATGAAAAAGGTACGATGAGATTGAACTCCTCACCTAACTCGCAGAAGCCTATCCCACTCGTTCTCTTCATTTGTGCCAACCACATTACCAACCTTCTTTTCAGAACTCTGTTCAATAGTGTCGTCTGTTGCTGCCGGAACTGATGCTGTTCCAGCTTGATCTTCTGTAGGTTCATCATTCCACTCCAGTGACTGTTTAAAAAAAAAAAAAAAAGGTGAGGACAACAAGTGCAAATAGAATAAAAAAAATCCCATAATTTAATAGCAAAAACAGAACCTCAAGCAGTAAGAAAGGAAACAATATAACAAGGGTCGTAAAAAGAGATGCAAATAACACCTTCACTGAACCAAGCATGTCATTCTCCAATCCCGATTCGCCATTATCCGGTGAACCAGACTGGATATTTGAGCGGTCCAGCAATTTCATAATGGCATTTTCATCCCACACGAACTTGTTACTACCATCAGCACATTTGTCTTCGTATACGTCACCAAGTCCACCAGTCCTCCTCCTACTATTACTATTAGGCTCTATCTCTGTAACCGCTGCTGCTTCATCTTTGTTGCCATCTTTATCACCATCTTTTCCAGAATCACTAAAAAGTTGTTCCGTTCCCCATTTCAATATATCTTCCACCTCCTTCTGCGATCCAGACTTGTTCACAAACAGTTGGTCGAGCATTAGTTTTTTCTTCGCGAGCTGCAATATACGCTCCTCAACGCTAGCACGCACGACGAGCCTGTACACAAGAAGTCTCTTTGACTGCCCTATCCTATGAGCTCGGTTCATAGCTTGGATATCAGCATGCGGGTTAAAATCAGAATCATATATTACAACAGTATCAGCCGTTGCCAAGTTGATACCAAGCCCACACGAGCGCGTCGACAGCAGGAACACAAATCGTCTCTTGTCCTGGTTGAACCGTGATATCGCGGCTTGTCTCTCAGCCACAGAGACAGACCCATCAACTCTCTCGTACGTCTTAGGCCCGAATTCTATCGTCAGGTAATCCTCGAGGATATCAAGTAATTTAGTCATCTGCGAAAATACAAGCACTCTGTGGCCATCTTTGTACAACACCTTGAGCATCGAGTGCAAAAGAGTCAGCTTAGCAGAAGCTTTTATTCTCATCTCGTGAAGAAACTCAACCGATCCAGATTCGGGCTCGGTTCCCGGTATAAGATAAGGATGATTGCAGACTTTCCTCAACTGCATCACGATATTCAGCATCGATTGCTGAGGTACCCCTTTCCCTATGTTGCGTAAAACCTGGTAGTTCTTTGTAAGCATAGCGCGATAATATTCTGCCTGAATAGACGACAACTCAACAGGAACCACTCGTTCAATCTTGGGTGGGATATTCTGCATAGCGTCCTTTTTAAGTCTTCGAAGCATATGCGGAGCAACGAGTTTCTTCAGCTCCTCAACCTTTTCCGCGGTTGTCAGATCGTTAAATTTCTCTTCGAAAGCAGAAAGAGAAGGAAATGAAGCTTGCTGCAAGAAGTTCAGCAAATTGTACATCTCCCCTATGTTGTTCTGAAGAGGGGTCCCAGTCAACAACACCCGATGCTGGAAAGAAAATGTATTCAGCAAGCCAAAAAGCTTACTGCCAGAGTTTTTCAATCGGTGACCCTCGTCGACCACGAGAACTTCCCAAGGGACCCCACGTAGATAAGACGAATCGCATAGGACCATTTCGTAAGTGGTCAATAGAACATTGAATTTGAATGCAGATGTTTTCTCCTTCGGCCCATTAGGGTTACGGGCATGCCATTCATATTGACGAATCATGGCTCTCGCCCTCGTGTTGCCGTGATACTCCACAACGTTGAGGTGTGGAGCCCACAGCGCGAATTCCGACATCCAGTTGGGCATAGTGGATAAAGGAACAAGAACGAGACAAGGAAGGGTAACTTTAAACTCTATATACAGAGATGATATGAAAGCACTGGCTGATACGGTTTTCCCAAGCCCCATCTCGTCGGCAAGAATCACGTTTCTAGACTTGTTCCAGCTTTTGCGCAACCAATTGAGCGCTTCGAGCTGGTGTGGGAATAAAGAACCTCCAGCTAGCTCTTTAGGCTGCTCCGCGAGGGCAGTTACGTCATTTCCCTTACTCAGGGTCGAGCCGAGCTTCATTGTATCATCGTTCTTCAATGTTTGCTGTTCGAACCTGACGAACATATCGACCAAGTGAGTAATCGACTTTGCAATAGCGGGTTCGTCGATTCTTTCCCATGTGCATTCATCGTACGGTAGACCAGTCCATTTTACATATGCTTCGGTAGCACCATCTGTGGATGAGGACCTAGTTGCAATTACTCGCTGAGGTGTCTTCCACTGTTCCTTACATATATTCATGGTAGCCGTCCCGTACTTTGCTTTGTAATTCTCCAGCTTTCGTTTAGCACGTGCTTTCAGTTCAGCTTCAGGAATCCAGGTGTCATGGATATGAGATTTACCAACCCACTTTACCAAAAACTCATACGAGACAGCGGAAGAACAAGTCTCAATGAATTTCCTTTTAGAAGTACTGTTCGTTCTTGTATCATTTTCAACCTCTTTTATGCTTCCGTTATCGTCAAACGCATGAGTTTGATTGTCCTTAAGAGCATTTTCAGTATTGTCACCTTGACAACCCTCCTCGGTTTCTTCATGCATGGAGTCCATGAAACTACTTTCTTTACATTCTTCGGACTCTGATCGTATGTACACTTGTAGCTCGTCTTTGTTCATTTTATCTTCTGTATCTGAGCAGTTTGCAATATCAATATCCTGATGATGATCGTCAGCTGAGTTGCCTCCACCGCAATCATCCAAAGGCTTCACGCAGGTCGGATTTTCATCAGTGTTGACCATTGCATTATAGCCAGATTCCAAGTTATCACCATGAACTCGACAACCAACGACTCGGTCAACCTGATATAATAAAATAATGAAAAAAGTTGAGGGCAGAAAGTAATCATTTTAGTTGTAGCTAGAAGCATCGAGTTCATTGAAACAAATCCTGTCCACATTTTATAATAAAATAATACCTGCTGAAATCCATCTGCATTCTCTTCATATCTCGAGGCCGAGGGTTCAACTGAATCATGAGCTGCTTCTTCAGGAACCATCTGCATCAAAAGAAAATGTATTCAGGAAACATTAATACACAAAATAGAGCAACAGATACAAATCATTCATGCATTATCTGTCGAGAAGCACCAGGAACTTCATACCACATATCCATGACAACACTTGTCAACTAATAATTCTACCCTGTGTGTGTGTGTGTGCGGGGGACGTTGTAGATATGGAACTGGAAAAAAAACATTCGCATGTCCTGCAACATAGTTTATGAAAAATGGTGACTACCCACCAGTATCTCTACCTTTAAAGTAGATTTAGAAATTAAAATATAGATAAGTGTGAGTAGATTATTATGTAATAGATTCAAGATCCATTTTTTCCATTAAATTTCAGCCATGTGAGAAGGTACTTTCAGCAACTAAAATTATAAATACTAAAATAAGACTTTTAACCATTAGACAACCTCAAGCAAGGGGGAAAAAGGAAACAAAATAAAAGAAAAATACCTCATCCTCAACCATATCTTCCCTGACATCCCGCTTAGATGGCCAAGCTTCACTACCTGTTACCTTAGATTTTCTCTTTGATTTCAAAGCTCCTGAATGTCCAACATCCACTCTGGGCAGACCTTTTCTTGAAATACTCGAACCAGATTTACCACCCTTGTCTGTCCTACATTTCTTTTCACTTTCATGGGAATAAGTTTTACGCTTTCTTTTTCGGGCCGTTAGGGTGGCCACTTCCAACGCAAGGACAGGTTCCTTTCCGGGTGAAAGCTTTTCCGGAGATGCCTGTTTAATCTCAGAAGATTCCCCTTTAGTATTCGATTTTTTCTTCTGTTTCTTTTTCTTTAACAAGGAAGACAATAATAATCCTTTATCAGGAGAGGTTGACTTCTCAGATTGAATATCAACTAGCTTTTTCCTATTAACACCAACATCATCAGATGGACTAGCATCCAAAGAACCATCTTGAAGGCGTTTAGATTGCTCATTACTGCATAAGTCGTTCAAAGAACAATCTAACTCGTCAGCTGTTTGGCTACGACGCAATAAAGATGATTTTGATTTTCCTTTGGCTGATTTTTTTTTCTTCCCAAGAATAGGAGTTTCAGATGATACTTGCGTAGCTTTCTCATTTTCAGATGAACCCGCCTCAATATTTGACCTTCGAAAGATGATTTTTGTCCGTGTGCGTTTTGTGGTTGGGTCCAAATTGCACGTGCTGTCCATGCAACCTTGTTGCTGACAGCAGGTTGGACATTTCCACTTCCCCTTTGGAATACGCTGAGATGACAAAATGGTTTTAACATAGAGTTATTGCATGTAACTACTAACTAGAAGAATCTAAAATGTTTTTGTATGAAACGCGACATCTAATAATATCGCAAATAAAAGTACCTTCAAAGCAGGATCCAAACACTTGAGATGATAGGTGCGTGGACAGCTGTCACAACACAGCAACTCTCCACCGAGTTCACAGACCTCACACTCGTAATAATACTGTAAGAAAATCCAATTAATAGAAGTGTGAATTAAGGTAAGAAACACAAATCAGATGAAAGAACACAAGGGGGGGGAAGGGGCGGGAGGGGAAGGACAAGTGGGGCTTGTTTGTTTGTTTTTTGAAATACATATATTTGTTATCCGTTTGAAATAGACGTTGTTTGACTTACCCCATCATTGCCTTTTTTTTTCCCAGGACATTGATCTGAACTATCATCCTCCTCCTTCGGGTCATGCTTTGGTCTAGCAGTAGATGGGAACTTTACCGATTTGAAGATCTTAGCTTTCTCACCAGACTTATCTGTGCCAGATGGAAGCTTTCTACGCTTGCGTTTCAGCACCCAGTCTCTGTTGAGCATTACACTCTTCTCTGAACCAGTTTCCTTCATTGTTAATGCATTTACAAACTGCAAAGGAAAAAGTAAACATTGTCGTTAGCAATAGATCGAAAGCACTGGGGTACACAGAGCTTAAAAATAGAAAGTCAACTATTTCCTACACGTCACTCAAAGAAGATAAATGTAGTAAATGCTGTAACCCTAGTGCAGTCAATCTCTTATAATCTGGAGCGGCTCTACAAACCGACACAAGTTATAAATGAAAGGTAATAAATTACAACAATCTTGTACACAGCAAACCTAGTTTAATAATTAATTGCATAACCACGAACAAAGCTTCACGACGTAAGATGACTTATTTCATATTCATCGTGAATTTTATAAAATTCAGAACAAATATAGGAATGGGAAATCAATCACTGAACAAATCCAGAATATTTAATGATTCATCATAATTTCTTGAAAAGAGTCATTTTTGTGGATAAATATTGCATGTAAAATACGAAAAAGCCTGCTGAGTCAATTAGCAAGTAAAAAACAGAAATTAATGAGGTTAGCATTTTAAGATTCCAGGATGAATGGCTAAAAGAGTTGATAAGGAAAGCGGCTCTTTGTTTAAGAACGATCACGTGTAAGATTATCATAGTAAAATGCTAAGATCGACATGGTAAGATTGGTCTAACAACTAAACCCCAAGAATAACCAGACCGACTAGGGTTCATATAATTAGGAAGAACAGGAGGTTCCCTGTGGATACAAAATGTTGAGCATCATTTATAACATATTTGTCGTTTTCTCGACTAAGCTGTCACGTATAGATTACGGCATGCATGGGATATTAAAAATACCGACGGTTACAAATAGTGTGCACGCCATGCAACGAGGTCTTATAAATCACAAAATTGCAAATTTCAGGATGCTATCTATGGACAAGGTAAATCTTTTATGCTTTCTCTATAAGTACTCTGTCGTGTTCTTTATTTAATGTAAGTTACGTGTTGCCGAAGATAGTATCCAGTAATTTGCCGTTTACATATACACCGGCCCATGAGATTTCATATCTAATAACTAGCAAATGCAACGAGCAATCAGAATTTACACTAATTACTTCCTACTATGATGCAAGTCCACAGTTATGGAATTTTTGCACTCCAAACCGTTGATGAATCTAACAGAACAACATAAAACCATTAAGCAAAAAACAACTCACATGCAAAAACCAAAATCTGCAATCAATCAATCAACCTCTTTTGAAAATGAGTTCAGAAAATACTAATCAGGTATAAATAACACATCAGACAAAAACCCAATTAAGACCATTAACTCCAATTCAAAAGCAAAACCCAGAACCCCCATTTTGTTGAAAATAAATAAACCCCATACAAAAAGACCATAATTCTAACTCAATCAAGGACCAAACACAACACATCAAAAAGAAGTGATAAACACACGAGATTCAGCTGAGATTCCAAGGCCCGCTGCAAAAAAAAGGGGGAAATGACCAGGAAGAAATAATCACTCACCAAAAATCGTTGGTGGATCAAAAACTCAGGAAAAAACTTATAAAAACCCAAATCTTTGTTATATCTTCGTGAATGTGAACAGATGGGAATTGGAGGGGCGGGGCGGGGCGGTGAGGAAAAGGGGGTTAGGGTATATGACTGCGAGAGAAACGAGAGAAGAGAGAGAAATAGGGGAAATTAAATTAGAGAGAGAGAGATGGGGGTGTAGAGAGAGAAAGAGTGTGTGCGTTGTGTGAGAGTAACAATAGCCAACACTACTAGGATGGATACAAATACGAAATCGCCGGGGTCATTGGACTTTGGGGGTAACACACAAACTGGCATGTATTGCTCTGGGAAGCGAGCCCCCAACCCACATCCACTCGGAACTCGCCACGTGGATCGTCTGGACGCCTGTCACCATCTCTCTCCTCTCACTATCCCCCCCTTTTTTTTTCTCTTTTTCTCCCATTTTTTTCTTCTCCTTTTCTTCCGCTTCTTTATCTTCCTGCTTCTTCTTCTTCTTCCATTCCTCAATCCTAATCTCGAGACGATTCGTGAGATCATTGGTTTCACCCTTCTCTGCTCCTCTGTCTCTATTATCTCTCTCTGCTCTGAATGCATTCGCATTTTTATAATGTGGTGGTGTTACGGTTTGGCCTGCCATTATCATTGTGTGCTGATTCAGGCTTTGATTGTGCTTTTAATTGCTGCAATATGTTGAGCGCGTTCTAGAAGATGATGAGCTTAGCCGTGAGAAGATTAGCGTTTTCTTAATCACTCGTGTTTTTGCTAATTTTGATGTCATGCTCTATAATTAATTGTTAGGATGAGACTATTCAAACACAGTATTTGTCAAAACAATGCACACACTACTCTACTTTTTACTTGATTGATATACACACCTTAATATCTAAAATGTCATTTACATTACAAGACTCATCTGGTGTCATTCTCTGGCATGACCGTGATCTTGTCCTTTCATGTTAATATATATTGATATGTTATAATATTGTTCTAACAATACTAACTATTGAAATCGTGTGAAAAATAGTTAAAATTCCGAATTCTTTGGGTTCCGTATTTGCAAAAATAATAAGAAATTGAAGTTTCGTGGAGAAAAAGAATAAGAGGATGGTGTCTGAAATAATATTACAAGTTTTAAATTTTAAGGAATTTAATTTAAATTAGTAAGGTTATTTTGGTTTTTTTAAATCATGTTATTATAGTTATAAATCTTTTTAAGAAATCCGTACATTCAGTAGAAAAGTGTGCTTGAATAAGAGTTATTTGATGTTGCAAAGATTTGACTGGCATTGTAGAAACACTCACGTGCTAGTACTCATATATAGCCTAATACAAAGTCACCTGTATTTAAAATATGTCAGTTACCATAATGGCCCATCAAGTACATAATGCATTATGTGAGTAAGTGATCGAAGGGCTTGATGTGGGAGAGGGGCAAAATTATAAATTTAATTGAATTGTTCAAGAGTAATGATTTTAAAAAGAAAGGATAAAAATGAGAATTAATAAGGGTAAAATTGTAAGCTAATAAAAAATATTACGAGGGGCAGTTGTCCTCCAATACAACACATTCGTTCGCTACTAGATGTCAGTGGAGCGACTAACTAAGTTGCATCATATGAGACCGAAGATGTTTTGGTTGGGCAAAGTCGGGTGTTGTCGTCGGAGTTGCAAACTAGGTTGTAACTGTTTTTGTGTGTTGTTGCGTTTGTTTCCTATTATTGTGTCAATTGTATTTTGTTGAGGGGTGAAGTTAGTAGATTTGTAGTACATGTGGTGTCACGTGTTCAATTGTTGGATATCTTGTTTGGTGGTTTGTATTAGTGAAGTGTTTTTCTCCCTCATGACTAGAGTGCTAGTGAAGGAAGATTCTTGTAAAGGTAGATATCTTATTGCAAATGTCAGTTAATTATTAATGTTCTATCATTTTGAGAAAATATATATATATAAGAACTACAATAGAATGTATGAGCAATACTATTTGAAAATTAGGCGTACATTATCAAACGTTGTGAATTATATTCGCCTAAAGTTTAAATTTCTTGAAAATGAAAAATATAACAATAATATTTTTACTAAATTTTTCTTGTTATATTTGCATTGATGTGCACTTTTCAAATGAACTTTTGAACTTAAAAGTCCATTTTCATAATAGAATATGTGTAGGTAGTTTATTTACCATGAACTTTCTGGTAAGTTACTTTCATCCAAAATAGTCCATTTTAAGAAATTAAAAAATTACTTATTTTTTAAACTGGCTCGAGTCAGAATCATGATGAATTACTGTTCTAAAAAGGTTAAATGTATTGATTTGCTATTAACAATACGAATGCAAGAAATATTCACCATATGATGGTGATCATTTCAGGTAATTAAGTAAAGTATTTGGTTAGGCGAAAGGATGTATTTATACCTTTGGGAGTTTTCGCTTTTCTAATTTATAGTTTGTTCTTTTCATATTTTTCCCTTTTTTGTACTAAGTTCTAGGTCCAAATATAGCGAAATTTGAAAAGGGATTTATACCAAAAAGGAAAAGTTGAGGTGGTAAATTTGCGGTATAATTAAATCACAAAATTTTAGCTCAAACGATGTGTATATTCTCACTTTGAGATGAAATGAAGTCACCTAGATGGGCGTGTGTATTTTAATTTGCATGTTATATTATAAAAAATAACTACGGTGTCGTGAAATAATTATGTCCCTTATTTTAAATTTATATTTATTAATTTGTCTTACTATATTTCTCTTAGAATAATCTAATGATTATTATTAAATTAAAAAAGATATAGTCAAAGAGCCGTATAATCGCCTTATATTATCATACCAAAAAAACTAAAGATACCAATATAATTATCGGGTAGTGATTCAGTATTACTTTCGAAACAATTATAACATGACAACAGTTACTACTACAATCTCTGCAACATATTAATACAAAAAATCCTTAAGTCTATTTGTTTATTTCTCACATTTTGTTTTGACAAAAAAAAAATTGTGTTGATTCGATTACTTATATGTCATACAAATCTAATATTTACTGTTTTAAATAATTCAATATTTTTTAAATATATTTTGACTAATTTCATATTTTCCTTTTATTCCCAAATTATCACAATTAGCATAATTTCATAAAACAATCCACATTGTATTTGGGTTATGGTGTTACACTAAATTATATAAAATAATTACAAAAGTGAAATAAATACGAAAAATATATATTAAATTCATTATAATCCTAATATAATGTCTATATGACTTTAAGTAATCTAAGTATATAACTAAATATTATTAAGGAATTCAATATAAATATAAAAATATAATTTGTTTAAATAATAATTAATAAATGATGATTAAACGTTGGTACAATACGATATGGGTTAAGAATATGATATTTTTTTAAATTTGATTAGCATGTAATTAAAAGTTATTAACGAAATTAATCTAAACTTTAAAGTAAATTGAAATTATTTAATAATAATAACTAATATTGATTAGACAACGATACATTACGACACGAATTGAAAATGTGACTGCTTTTGAGTTTTCTTTTTATTACTCATATTTTTTAGATAAACTACCCCAAATAATTTTTTATTTTAAACCTTTTTCTCATGCTTCGTCTACTAGATAAAAAATTATAGGATTCGGTCTTGACAGAAACTTGTATGTGGCCATTAGTCACAGGAATCAAAATTAGTGTGATATACTATCACTTTTTTAAGTAAAAGTGTCACTTTTACACAAAAAAAAAAATGTTACTCGTGTGTGTGTGTGTGTGTGTATATATATATATATCAATATATAATCATTTAAGATGAAAATTGTAGGGTGATACGTGTAAGGCTAAGAGTGATAATTTTCAAAAAAGTAAGTGATGATTTTTATACAAATTAAGATTTTTAAAGCCACATATGATATTTGTCCAAAAAAAACGTGATACTTTTTATTGAATATTAATATGCTTATAGAACCAAAATTGACGATATTGGAGTAAGATATGACTCTATTATCGTTTACTTACTTAGATTCTTGATTAATATGTAAAGTGATATTATTTTTGTTCAAAATTGATATTTTCATATCCAAAAGTATCATGCCAGCCTAATATTTATTATTTTATTTTATTTGATATTTTTATAGTTTGCAATTTAAAGTTTGGCTTATATATCACTTCATCTTAATTATCAAATTGAAGCAATATAATAACATTTCCTAATTTACAAAATGATGTTTACTAATAATTTTAACAACATTAATTGTATTGCCTAATATAATAAATAATTATCAATTATATTTCCTAAAATTAGTCTTCAATATTTCATATAAACTCTTAAGATAGTACTAATTACTCGTAATAACCATACACTATAACATAAATACCCTAATATAGTTGTATTCTAATACGATGAGCTTATCCCCCTCATAATGTTAAGTAATGTCAGGTTTTTCCACACATACACACACATATATATATATAGGGGTGGGCTCAAATACAATCATGTTATTATATGCGAACCTGCGAACTAGTGCTTTTATTATATACCAGCAGTACTTTTATTATACAATCACAGTGCTTTAATAATATTTTCAGTTATATATACCATTATTACTTTTATTAGACAATCCTATTGCTTTTGATCAAATAAGAAAATACACAAAAAATCTGATCCATCTATTTAATTAGATCTAAGGCCTATAGTTGACCCTAGGTTCACATATAATGACATGGTTCTCATTTGAACCTATTCCTATATATATATATAAACTACAACAAAGAACTTTATGATAATAATACAAATAAGCTATATTTATAATAAAAGCTTGAGTATAATTTATTATGATAATTTCAAACAATTTAAATTAGTAAATTACAAGTATCTACGTGATAACTAAGTATGTAACTAAATATTATTTGCGAATTTAATGTGTACAAAAATATAAAATTGTTAAAAATAATTAATAAATTGTGATAAGACACCGACACAATATGATGAGAATTGAGAATAACATCTTTTGAACTTTTAATACGTAACTAAGAATTATTAATAATTTTAATTTAAGTATTAAATGAAATATAAAATTATTTAATAATAAATTAGGAGTGATTAGACACCAGTATATTACAATATGGATTGGAAATACGACTTCTTTTTATTATTTGGGGGTTAATCATGATTTTTAGGATTTAGATCTTTGAAAGCATCACAAATGATAATTATTTTATATATATATATATATATATATATATATATATATATATATATTTATTTATTTATTTATAAATTATGTTTCATATACAAGTAATAAACTAGTTATTATTATTGGTTCTCTTTCGAACAAATGCTATAATCTTTAGCTAGTGCAATTTTTGATTAACACCATGAGCTTTGTGAGCAATTACTATTAACTGATGCTATGAGATCTATGTTCTACGAACAATTTACAATTGACATTACAAGACTTTTTGAAACCGTTGTATATTGTTCTAAAACGTGTCGTATTTGTCATGAGAATACTGCGTTTAGCGCGAATATAATAAATTATAGCATGCAACGTGTTATAACGTGAATTTGGGTGTAAGTGAGTTGAGTTGAGCTCGAACTTGAAAATTTAAAAGAACTCGGCGCGAGCTCGAGCTCACCTACAACTATTTCGAACTCGAGTTCTAGCTTCAGCTTAAGGCATTTTCTTTTTCATTTTTCTTCACTTTAAATAAAAAAATACAAATATAACAATATAAAAAATTATAATATATATAACATATTATATAAAACATTATATTAAATATAAAATTATATATATATATATATGTGTGTGTGTGTGTGTCGACCAATACAAAATGAAATTCGAATTTAACTTAATTTAGAATTGAGTCAAAATCGAGCCAAATTTTGATCGAGTTACTCGCGAACATCTCGACTAATTTACATCCTAGCATGAATAGCCTCCTATGTGAGCCTTTCTTAGGTCGCTATCCAAACAAAAACACAAAACAAGTTTAATGAATCTGCATTTTCGTATGAACAATATTTTACCCAATTAACACTACAAAAGAACAGTTTTTAACGAGTGGGAAATCCATCGGTAATAAGAAAATATCCAAAAAATTTACCAAGGGAAAATTCCCCTCGGTAAAACCCTCATCGGAAAAAATTTACGAGGGGAATCTTGCCCTGGGTAACTTTTGTTGAGGGAATTACCGAAGGTTAATTCCTTCATTCGGTAAATTCCCTTTGGTCTGAATACATATGCCTCAAAAAAATCGAGGGAAAAATGCCCTTGGAAAAACCGAGGAAAATTTGCCATCGGAAAAACTGGGGGAATATAGGCCCTCGGAAAAACCTAGGGAATTTTCTCATTCAATTTCCCCTAAAAAAAACCGAGGGAATATTGCCCTCGTTTCCCCCTCGAAAAATATTAAAAAATAATATTTATACAAAAAGGGAAAAATCGCCGGAATTCTTGCCCTCAGTATTTTCTGAGGGGAATATTCCCCTCAGGTTTTTCCTTTTTTTTAATTATTAATTTTAATTCCTGTTTATTTATTAAAATACCCCAAAAATTAAAGAAAAATAATTAATAAACAGATAAATAAATAAACTAATTATTATATAAATATCTGGAAATTTATAATTATTATGTTTATTGAACAAAATTGTTTAGTAACAAAGTTTATAAAATATAAAACAGTCCTATAATGAGGGAGGCTGTGGCGGGGGTATTGTTGTAAACGAGCTAACAACTCGGCCATTTGGGCGTTTACCTTTGCCTGAAATTGTTGCTGCTCATGACGCTGCTGCTCGTGTAGTAGCTCAGACTCTCGGTGCTGTTGCTCATGTAATCGCTTAGACTCGATGTATCACTACTCCACGCCTCCTGAACTCGTCTCGTGACCTCTAACTCCTCCCTCTGCGCCTCGAGCTCTCTCACGTGGGTCCTATCCTGCTGAGAGGAGGAGGAAGTGCCTCGAAAACCCTTCGCAGCAGCCACCAACTTCCCGAACAAGTCGGTGCCGTAATGTCGGCCCTTGCTCGACCCGACAACATCGAGATAAACCCAGTCAGGGTCAACCTCGTTATCCGGATCCTGTGAAGACGCACGTACCTCATCCAGACGCCACTCATACTCCTCCTGAAATACAACTCGTTAGTAAATTCTACATTAAAACCAAAGAACAAGTTAAAAATAAGAAAAAGACTCACATTAGTATTACTGGACCTCGCATCGATCCATGTGTCGTCGTCCTTCTTGTGTGTACGTACAAAAACCTGGTACGTAGTGGCAGGCGCACCCGTCTCCCACTCCTGTATCCAAATAAAATTATCAATTTTAACATTAAAAATAAACAAACAAATAATATATTATATTCTAAAATTACTTACAACATCATAAGCATAATCGACCGTAGATCTAGACCCCCTATGCTTCGACATCCAAGTACCCGGACCAGCAGGCTCGCTCCTCCTGTTCTTGCTGCACTGCTCGAACTTCTTCTTGTTCTCGGGCTTATCTCACTCAACAGTCCAAGCCCTAACTGAAATTCATGATATATAAGATGATATAAATTACCTGTAATAAATAAAAAATCCTAATTTAATAAGAAAACATATAACGAAATCATTTACCTTCAGACCCTCTCTTTAACGCATGTCCGTGGCTGACCAGCATGAGAATCACGATACTACTTATACTCATTCAGCCGCTTCCCATACTTGTCCTGCATCGTATGGAGAAATGCTTTATGTATCTGCTCTACAATATACTTGTTTGTGTTTCAATAACAAATCTCTTACAAAATAAAACAATAATATTACAATTCAACTTATACATGATTCTCAAGTTACATTAAAGGTTAATAAATTTGGACATAAAATATAATTATCTGAAACATGTCCCACCAGAATCGACGAGTCTCCTTAGGGAATGTTTTAAACTGCCACTCGACGGGATGGAGTTATTCACCTAAAAGTTTTCAACTCGTTTAGGTTGATTAAAAGTTAATTTACCGATATAAAAATGATTGAAAGATGTTAAAATAATATAATAAAACTCTATAAAATATAAAATAATAATATATACAAACATTAAAAAAATATTTTTAAGAAATTAAGAGAAAATATAAACAATGATACAAAAACATTTTTTATTGATAATAAAAACTTCCTTATATCTAAAAAAAATAGTATTTATGTAGAACTTTAAGTAATATGTTATTATATATAAAAAAACTATTTTACAAAATAAAATGATAAAATATTTATTTTCTCAATCAATATCAGCAGATTAGAAAAAATTAATATCTCAAAAATGAGTTTACAAACATATTATTTAGAAACCTTCACAAAGCAATATAAAAAAAAAATGGTTGGTGATAATTAAGCAATCACATCCTATACTAATCATTCCTCAATCATCCCCTTAGTTTATGGATTGATATGAAAACAATTAGTTATTTTTAGGAAGTTTTATGTATGCTGCACATTTCGAACGTTGTTTGATGAAGGGAATTTATAGTTCACTATTGAGCGTTGTTTTTTTTTTTTTCCTAAGTTTAGTTGGGAATGAATAGAGATATTAACTTGCACTATAATTTTTAGTCGTAAATCGATTGGGATCGTCTCATGATCACGAGTTTCAAGAAATAAAGTAGTATTTTCAGGGTGCGGACACTTGCTTGACAGGGACTACACTGCATGTGAATCGTGATGTGAGCGAGAGCCCCAAATTTCAAATCTCATAAGCCAACAAAATATTTGTTGTTAATATTCTAATAATAGAAACCCAACTCAACGTCATTTGCCTAAAACCAAACAATCCAACACACTGTGTACTCGTCACTAGTCCTCATCTCATCTGCATGCAACCATGAGTACTCATACTTGTTATCCTTATCCTTTACTCTATCTGTCTAACATGAAAACTTAAAATCTGATAACATATTGCAGCAGAGTTACTAGAGAAATCGGATAATAAGGAAAGCCATAACGTATGCGATCTCCAAATTTGAGAAAAAGACAAATGAACATGACATGAATTATATAATCATGAATATTCAAAACCTCTAGACAACAATAGAAATCTCCATATTAAATCTCGCATTTTATTATAAACTGTGCAAGAGCAAAAATAAATCGCTCGGATAGAAATTTCCATATTAAATTCTCAAAAAAAAAAAAAAAAAGGGATTAGAAAATATTTTAGAAGACAAGCTGAATTGGACTATCCATGCAATTGAAACATTTAAATGCAAGTTTAGCCTTGACACAACAAATACAATTAGTTAGGTCTTATATATTTGTTGCCATAATGGATATTATTACCACACTGACACCGTCCGATCCAAATGCTCGATCCAAATTACCATTAGTACTCCGAGCCAAAAACATAAGACAGAAATTAACTCAGTACGTTTAGACATTCACTACCAAGTTACAAAATGAAAAAGCATTGAGAATCAAAGATAGCGAGTTCCAAGAGAGGGGAAATTGGAGTTATTGTTATGAGGGTAAAAGGTTACGGGAGACTATTTAATTTGGGCATCGGAGTTGATTCCTCAAGTATGTTGATTGGGCCGATCTTACATAATTATTGGCCATAGGTCCAAATTTAAAAATTGGGCTCTTTCTTTTCACTTTACAACAAAAGAAAAATCTTATCACGTTAGTTCAAATGCTTGTTATGTATCAACCTTCTTTTTCGGGAGAAGGTCGGCGGGACGAGCCTTCTTGTGTGTGTTTATTTTCACGCCGGATTTAAAGCTATTCTCTAAAATTTACAAAAAAGTGAAACAGAAAAAATAAAAATAATGTGCAATATATAAGGAAACGTATTCTAGTTAAAATGGGACAGTATTACCATTGCGACCCAGAGTGCACCAGTAATTTAATTTATCATCGTATATAACTGGTACATATCATCACATATAACTGATACATATCATCACAAGTAATTGAAATTCTAAATCTAAAATTTAAAATTCTAAATTAAAAAAATAAACCTAAAAAAAATAAACCTAAAAAAAAATTTAAACCCTAAAAATGAAAATTAATCCCTAAAATAAAAAACTAAACCCTGAAATTGAATATTAAACTCTAAATCCTAAATTTCTATCGCATATCATCACATATAACTGACACATATCATCACATATAACTAACACATATCATCACATATAACTGACACATATCATCACATATAACTAACACATATCATCACATATAACTGGCAGAATGATAGAAATAAAATGGAAAATTAAATTAAAAAATAAAAAAACTAAACCTTAAAATGAAATATTAAACCCTAAAAATGAAAAACTAAACCCCAAAATGGAAAAATAAACCCTAAACTCTAAATCTTTGACACATATCATCACGTATAACTGTCATATATCATCACATATAACTGTCAGATATTATCACATATAACTATCAGATATCATCACGTAAAACAGGGTGCCACCTATCAAGGTGCACCCAGGTCCACCTAATAATAAATTGACAGTTAAGAATAGCCATGATGTCCATGCTTAAAAATCAAAAATAATTATTTAAATTAACAGCAAGTATAATCAACAAGTAGTCAACTATTCTTTTCCTCAATTGACAAGTATAACCACATTCATTTTCTTGTGATTATGATTGATTAAAAGAAATGGCATTTCAACTTCGAAAAACTTGCCTCATGCACTGATAAAAAAAATTAATAAGAAATTTATATTACTCTTTGATTCTCTCTCTTTTGTTGCACCATTTCATTTCCTATTTGTTTTTTTAGTTTTTTTCCAAATGGGCCTTCTTGTCTTTATGTTTCATTTTTCACCTTTGAATTTGACATTTTAAGTTTAATATGGTTTTGCTCTTGGGCCTAAAAGGGTTTGAGAAAATAGTAGTGCACAAGAATAAGAAAAATGATTTGCTAAAACCTGATGGGCCAAAAATGGAGTAGGGTAGGGATGACAATTATGCCCGACCATCCTTTTTCAAAAGTACTTCCTACTCGACTCATGCTTGCCCGACCCAATCTGAACCGTGTTGTTTGGGGCACCCTTACCCGTGACCCGTGGCGGGGCAGGGCGGGGTCCAGGTACTATCTTCGCCGCGGCTACCTGGCCCGCCCAGCCCCGTCGTATAATTTTTATTTTTAAATATATTTTATATATGTTTTAAATATTTATTTTATATAAATTATTAAGTTTTTTACATTTAATATTATTTTTAATTAATTTTTCATCTTATATTTAATTTATATAATAATATATGAGTTATTATATATTAAAATAATTTCATATTTAATAAAAATAATAAAAAACAAATATAACGGGCCGTCCCGACTCGCCCCTTGGCCCGTGACGGGGCGACCGACCCGTGGTGTGGACGGGACGAGTCCAGGTCCTCTAGTACCCGACCCATTGTCATCCCTAAGTAGGGGGTCAAACGCACGATGCAAGTACAATCCACTTTATGACATTTATACGGTACATTTATACCACCTTGCAACATACCTATGACATAAAGAATTATCTATTTTATATATAATGTTCATTTGTTTATATTTAAAATTAGCTCAATTTTGTCAATTGAAACACAAAAAAATGCATATATTCACGCAAAAATTCGTCACTTTGAATACAAAACGCACAAGTTTGAGACACATATTTATCAATACACGTACAAATTCATTGATATGTACTTAGAAATTCATTTAAATTCATTTGGGTGTACGTAGTTTCATACATATACGTAATAATTTATCTTCCACTTTATCAGCAAATCAAACTATCTCTTGCATATATGTACTAGCCGACAAATACAAATTTTGGGCTCCTAAGTCTTGAAATTTTTATAGGCCCGAGTTGGCCGACTCATTCGCCTCATATAAGGAGCGTCCCAGGATGTCGCGATGCTCAATAATTAAAGATCGTCAACAACCATATATATTTTAAGTAATTAATTAGGACGTCTTCCCAAATTATCAATCAATAATAAACATATGTTACTAGTGAGTAACCAGAATTAATAATAATAATAATAATAATAATAATAATAATAATAATAATAATAATAAGTGGTGGTGGTGGTGGACGTGATGATGATGACGATAACCGGCAAAGAGGAACTAGTGAAAAATCACAACAAATATGTGAAAAATAATGATTTTGTAGATGTTACACCTGATGTACTATTTAATATAACATCCACCATTAAAATATCATTTGTTTAAGGTAGTGCTTAGGGATGGCAACGGGGCGGGGAGGGTAGTTGGATACCCAGACCAGACCTGGCCCGTGTGTTTGCCCCAGGGACCCGCTCTGGCCCGTGCCCCGCCACGGGTCCAAGAATCGCGCCCCGCGCCCTGGCCCGGCCCGCCCCGTCTGCATTTAAAAAAAACTTTTTTTTGCAACGATTATATATATATAAGAGTAGTCCAACCAATAAAATAAGCAGATCAGCAATGGAAAAATAGAAAACCAAAAATAGGAAAAAGTGCTTGACTTTTATTCCTCAAGATCGGGTCGGATCGGCCTTAGTCGGATCCTTGTACAAGGCAGCTTCCTAATTACAAGCCTTTCTCTCTCTAACTCTCTATGTATTTCTCTCTCTAGCGGATTGGGGATCCTTTCTCTCTCTCTTGGAGAGGCTATTTATAGTTTTCCTTCAAAACCCTAATTGGACACGTGTCACCACCTTAGTGGGCATCGACTTACTTGGCCAATAAGCGAGACAAAAAAGTCTTAACCCTAATTGGACACCCGACATCTATTCATTGTTCGTGCATCCCTTTCTGAGCCAGAATATAAAGCCTTGATCATATCCTTTCTGCCGCCTCGAAGCCGTCCTTGTCTTATCCCGGCGTCGAGCCGACCCTTCACCGTAGTTGATCTGTCCTAGCCGAAGTGTTCTTATCCCCCGAGCCCAATCTCGAACAAAGGTAGGGGATGAGTAGACCTGACCTCCCTATCCAGTAGAACCCGATGATTCACACGCGTTTTCCCCAATCGGGCTAGTAGACCTCTTGGTTGGTTACTCAACCTCGGGTTTGACACCACGTATCTCGATCTGGTCGGGGTAGCACGTCGGGCACCGCTCGACGTCGTGCCCGTCGAGCTAACCGAACTTCACATTTCGGGCTTGGCGATGCGCACGCCAGCTCGGCGCCGGTGGGCTAGGTCGATTGTGCACGGGCGCGCGGGCTCGGTGCTGCTCGGCAAAGAGTGCACCTGATCAACGCTAGCAGTCCAGGTCGGTCGGGCTCGGACGCGCATGTGCATCACTGCTCAGCGGAGAGTACGTCTGCTCGGCGCAGACAGGCCAGGTCGGCCGGGCACGGGCGCGCATACTTTTCGCTGCTCGGTGGAGAGTGTGCCTGCTCGGCGCTGACAGGCCAGGTCGGCCGAGCACGGGTGCGTGTGTTCGTCGCTACTCGGCGAAGAGTGCGCCTGATCGGCGCTGACAGGCCAGGTCGGCCGAGCACGGGTGCGTGTGTTCGTCGCTACTCGGCGAAGAGTGCGCCTGATCGGCGCTGACAAGCCAGGTCGGCCGAGCACGGGCACGCATACTCGTCGCTGCTCGGCGGAGAGTGTGCCTGCTCGGCGTTGACAGGCCAGGTCGGCCAAGCACGAGTGCGTGTGTTCGTCGCTACTCGGCGGAGAGTGTTCCTGCTAGGCGCTAACATGCCAGGTCGTCCGAGCACGGGTGCGTGTGTTCGTCGCCGCTCGGTGGAGAGTGCGCCTGCTCGGCGCTGACAGGCCAGGTCGGCTGGGCACGGGCGCGCATACTCATTGATGCTCGGCGGAGAGTGTGCCTGCTCGGCGCTGACAGGACAGGTCGACCAAGCACGGGCATGTGTGTTCATCGCTGCTCGGCAGAGAGTGCGCTTGCTCGGCGCTGATAGGATAGGTCGACCGGGCACAGGTGTTTTGCATGTAATTGTGGTGTTTTTCTCATAATTTTAATTAGAGTTTTATGTTGATTTTAGTAGTTTTAATCGAGTTTCATTATGTTTTTCATTGGTTTTCTCGTTTTAGTTATTCTTCGTGTTTCTTGTTGATTTTATATTTTATATGGTTTAATGGGTTCAATTAGTTCAAGGATTGGTGAAATTCTTGGGTTTTTATGTTCAAATTCCTATTTTATAGGCTAAGGCATTGAGGACCAAAATTCAAACCAAGAAGAGGCTCCAAAAATGGCTAACATTCTGGAATGGTGGCCTAGTCTCGCCAAAATTCGCGCCAGAACTGCCACACTGGGTAGCGCTGCCGACACTGGGTTACCCAGTGTCCGAGCAGCGCCCGCAAGCTACCGAGCGCGCCCGACACAGCTCCCGCGCGCGCCTCTCGCCAAGCGTCGCTAGCGCTCCCCATGCCTTGCCGCCTCTCGCCAAGCTCGCCAAGATCCGCCCAGTCTCGCCAAGCTTCGCGTGCAGCGCTTGCCATGCGTCGCCCACGCCCAGGCCCCAGATGCCGTCACCTGCGTCCAGCAGTGCCCAGGCTCGGCCATGGCCGAGCCATATCGAGCCAAAATATGTCAAAAAGCTAGCCAAGGGTATAGAAAGGTGCCTCCGGGTCAAATTTGGTCAAAATCGGGAATTTCAAGCCTCTGAGGCTATTTTGGCCCATTTAAAACCAATTAAATGTAATATAAATAGTAGACTTCTCTCATTTTTGTAAAGACACCTCTCATTTTCTCCCAACCCAAGCATGGGTTTGGGATTAAAAATCATCTCTCTAGTTTTTAAGATCTATTTTCTCTCTTTTAGGTTTTAGATTCAATTTCAAGGTTTGATGTAATTTCTTTTCTAGACTTATATTTACTTTCATGCTTGGCCTTGGGTTTGTAAGTCTAAGAAGAACCCAAATACTCCTTTGGATTGTTACTTTTAATGCAATTACATTCAAGCTTTGTTTTATTTCTTAATTCAAGTAAGTTTCCTTTCAATTTCATGTTTTATGCTTTATTTCCATGCTTTGTTCTTCATTTCCATGCTTGTTCTTCTTATTATGCCTTTTCTCTTAGCTACTTGATTTCTTGCTTGATCTTGTGAATTGACTATAGAATCTTGATGAATGACACATCTAGGCTATAGATCGGGTCCTTGATCATCTTGATTTTGAGTTTCTCCTATACTTTATTTGCAATTTTATTTTCATGCATATTTTTAGGTTAAATCTTAGATCTACACTTTGATGCTTGTTATTTTCCTTAAAGTTTTAAAATTTCATGTCAACTTTTCTTGCTCTTTACATCCATGCTTTCAATTTTTACTTATTTGCATTATTTAGGATTTTATGCATAGTTGTACCTTGTGGTTGCATGCTTATACTTGGTGAAACATTGCATTTTCTTGCTTATTTTCATTATTGCTTTGCATTTTCTATTTGAGGCATACGACGAGGCATCCGACCAACTTGCAATTTCAACTTATAACTTAGTTTAGTTAGTGTACTTGCTTTATTTTTATTTTCCTTCTATTTTCCAAGCTTGAAACACATTGATTCTTCAATTGAATCAAACTCCAATAATACCGAGTCATGAACCTGTTGATATATTTCAACACCACTAAAACTCTTCTAACAACGGGCGCGCGGGCCGGACGCTGCTCGGCGAAGAGCGCGCATGCTCAGCGCTTGTGGGCCAGGTCGGCCGGACATGGGTGTGCAGGTTCGGCGCTGATCGGCAACGGACACGCCTGCTCAGTGCTGGGTAGGCCTGGCCGGCCGAACATGGGCGTGCAGGCTCGGTGCATCTCGGCAACGAGCACGCCTGCTCGGCGTTGGGTGGGCCGGGCCAGCCGAACGTGGGTGCGCGGGCTCTGTGCTGTTCGGTGCTGAGCGCGCCTGCTCGGCGCTGCTCAGCGATGGATGCGCCGGCTTGGCAGGTCATGCCATCCGGGCATGGGTGCAGTCTCAGCGCTGCCCGGAGAGGGGTGTGCCTGCTCGGCACTGGGCGTCAAGTCGGACGGGCTTGGGTGCGCTGAGCTCGGCGCTGCTCAGCGTTAGGTACGCTTGGTCAGCCAGGTGTTTGGCATCACGCGTGTCTTTGTCGGGCTCGGCAAGTTCATCGACTCTGCACGTTCAAAGTTGGTTGGTCAGGAAGTGGTGGGCTCGGCCCTGTTCGCCAAGAAGATGACCTGGGTCGACTTCTTGCCTAGCGGGTTTTCGATCCGTTTGAACTGGGTAATCTTTTGCATATCCTCGACTCAAAATTCACCCAGACACCACTTTCGTGCTCCACGTGATTGCCGATACCAGGTCGACTATCAACACACACACACACACACACACACACACATATATATATATATATATATAATTATTAAAAATAAGAATATTGGAATATATAATTTTTGAATATATATATATATATTAAACGGGGCGGGGCGGGGCGGGAAAACAGTGATGCCTAGACCCGCCCTGTTCCATCAGCGGGCTGGGTCCAACCTGCCCCGTTCTGGGAACGGATCGGGTCTGCCCCGCCCCAAAATCCTTGAGTCAGGCCGGGCTGGGTCGGGTCCGGGCCAAATTGCCATCCCTAGTAGTGCTCTTAATATACTAATCAACAATACTTTCGATATTTATTCACTCACTAAATGTATATACATTTGGTATAGTATGCATGGGCTGATCAATGTTTTGAGTATAGGGGGCACATGCCCCCAATACTTATATGTTTTTCTTCGTTATATTACATAAGTGTTAGCTACCCCAACTTAACACTCATAATGATACAATTCTTATAGAATCATGTGATGACCCCAATGAATTTTTGTTTTATATGAGCCACAAAACTAGTATAGATAACATTGTGACACTCGACTTAGAGGTACACAAATGGCTCCAGATAACCGGCCAATTGCCGATTTCAATTCATGATTAACGGTTGCATTAGCTGTTGACCAAGATTCATGGTTAGAACCAAAACCATGAACCATTTTCATTCGATTTGGTTACATTTAGGAAAAAAAAATCTTATTCGCGAACTGGCGGTTAAATCACCGAAATCTATAAAAAGCAATGGTAAAAAAATATGAACCGGCGATTCAAAACCACCGATTAAACCAGGGGAAACATAATCTTGAAAATCAACGGTTACGATCATAGAGCCATTGATGATTAATGACCAGAAAATATGACCGTTAGGACTGAACCACCGGTTTTAACCAAAATCGTTGGGTAAACCGGAAATCGGCAGTTCCAACTACTAGTTTTTCCCCCTTACATTTACGCATTTATAAATACCCCCTACTCAATTCTATTTTTCACACCAATTCATCTATATTTTTCTTTTTCTCTTATATTTCAAAGTTTTAATACAAATTACGATTTAAGTTGTAAAAATACTATTAACTTTCAAGTATCGACCCTCGTTTTTGTTCATTCCCTATAGTTTCTATAATTCTTTTTCTTCAAATTATTATGGTAAGCTCTTCTCATCTTACTGGGGAATGAGTGGTCGTAGAGGTGGCTCATCTCTACAAGGGAGAGGTTGATCAATTGGACCTTCGATTTCCAGTGATTATATTTCTGATGATCTAACCCTACAAGAAGTCGAGGAGTTATACAATTCCATTGAATTTGTTGTGAATGAAGATTTAACCTCCGACAATTCTGATCGTACCAATCCAATCTATTTTGATGATGATGCTGATAAAGACGAAGATGGAGGCGGTCTATGCCGCCACCGCCACGAGACCCTTGATAAAACCAAACTCATTGGCCACTCAAATCATCCATTTTCACTATTTAAAAAAAATAAAGATCGATAGTGAAACTTATGCCAAATACAATTATTGCGAAAGCACTAAGCCTTCGGTGGTACTAATACTGACTACGGATCAATGATGACACATGTGATGAAGAAGTATCCCGATAAAATGGAAGTTGAGATCTCCCCAACACAACTAAACTTCATGTCTTCATCTACCATCGGGGTCAAGATACAAATTCTTTATTTCAATGTACCAAAGTAAAACATTCTCCCTCCGTCCCATTATATCTGTCGTAATTGACTATTTCACATAGATTAAAAAAGATGATTGGTATTATTATTATAGGTATCAAATGTCAATAATATCTTATGCGGCCTAAAAATGGCCAGAGCTAAATTGAGAAAGGCATGGAGGAGGTTGGAGCGTGATATGGCTGACTTGGGGGGCGGCCCCGGTTTGAAACTTAACCGAGATGGGCTCATGGTAGAAAAGATATAGGAAGTTCTAGGCGCCATACCATCTCGGATGAGACAAGCTGAGCCAGGGATGTGTCAGTTCGGTCGTTACCAAGGAAGGAAAAGCTAAACTAGAATGAGAAATGGTCGGGTGATTTTTACCAAAGGATTCCAGGTGACCCACGAGGGGATAAACTCAGGACTTGAGTTTAGGGAAAGAATTGTTCCCCTAGCAGAAAAGGCAATGGATTCGGCTCGGATCCAATTAGGTCTGCTCATCCTAGGAGTACTAAGTAGTTTAAATTATCTGAATCTGTTGTAACGGTCCGCGATTCGCAAAAAAATCTCCGAGATCCTAGAAATTCCCCAACTGATCTAAGGTATAAATATCTCAGCCGATAGAGCAATATAGGTATCACTTTTTTTAAAATCTTTTTACATAGTTATTACTCTGAAACTCCCCAACCTGAAAACTGACTTAAGCTTCGGAGAGGGCTTCACCGGAACCCCTCTGGTGGTCCTTTTCTAACCTATTTTCGTACAGGTCTCCTATGCTCTAACAGAGAAGGACGCTCTCACATGGTGGTCAGCACTTCTGGGCGAACCAATTGGCGTCATCTGTGGGAAAAGAGTTTAGCTATACATTCCTGCATCATTTAACTAGTTGTAGAAAATACCAGAAGATGCCCTTGGAATTGTTAGCAAAAAGAGGGGGAAGGCTTGTGCGAATATATAAATCATTTCAATGATGCTAAGTCTGAAGTACCATTGTCTTCTTAGGAGCTTCTAATTAACGCCCTATCTCAAGGGCTACGAAGAGGAGAGTTCTTCCAATCATTGGTGGTCAAGTTAGCACGTACGTTTGGGGAGCTATTGGCGAGGGCGGAAAATATATACATTTGGAGGAAGCATTGAGACTAAAGGATGATGGGGATAGATGGAGAGAATGTATGATAAAGGGAAAAAGGGCTCAGGTCAAGAAACATAGAAGTGAGTTGGGAGGAAGGCGCCCTAGATTTGGTCGATACACACCCTTGACATCACCTCAAGGAGAAGTCCTCCAAGCTATCGAACGATATCCGAAGCTCAAATGGCAAAGAACGTATACGCAGAAGCCGAGGAAGGAAAAATCTGATAAATTCTGCAGATATCATAACAAGTATGGTAACGACACTAATCAGTGCACACACTTGAAGGATGAGATTGAGCGGATGGTGCAAGTAGGGGACTTGAAAAAATTCGTACACGGAAGACGAGAGAGGTTAAAACCCGAACAATATAGAAAAGAACAACATTATGTCCCCAGACGTGGAAGATAAGGTGAACATAATGAGGGAAAGGGGGGAAAATAGTCCTAACTGGTTCAAGGAGAGATTCAGATGATCACGGGAGGTACCATGGACACGCAGTCACACCGAGCACAAAAATACTACGTTCGTGCTGCAATGGGAATCCCAAGGAAAACACAAGAGGTCAGGCAACTAACGCCCAGCCCGAACATCTGCTTCGGATCAGAAGTTGGAGATGGTATTCTAGAACCACACATAGATGCCCTAGTAATAACGTCCACAATTGCTAATTACAATGTGCATAGAATTTTTGTGGATACAGGAAGCTTTGTAGACATTTTGTTTTATGACTGTTATAAGAAGCTAAACTTAGATTTGGAATTAGAAGAGGTCACGATCTCTCTGGTAGGATTTGCGGGAGGAACCCTACGGCGGGAGGAACCCTACGGCTGGTGGAAGTAGTAAAATTGCTTGTCTCATTACGAGAGGATCCTTTTATGAAAACTAAGATGGTACATTTCTTGGTGGTAGATGCGTAGTCTTCCTATCATGTCATACTAGGTCGGCCATCCCTGAGTCAGTCCAAGCAGTAGTTTCCATCTACTACATGAAAATGAAATTCCCCATTGGGGAAGGTGTGGGAGAAGTAAAAGGGGATCAACACACATCTCGGAGGTCTTATGTATAAAGCATTATAGGAGAACAGAGGATGAAAGAGAACCCAAAAGGATTAGGATAGTGGAAGTAATACCTGAGCAAGCCCAGCCAGAGGAGAACCTAATGTTGGTAGAATTAGTGACGGGAGACAATAACAAGGTCCTGCACGTAAGAATGACCCTAATTCCATAAATCTTAGTAGAATTGGTAGCCTTCCTGCAAGCTAACGCCGATGTCTTTGCATGGTCACCGCAAGACTTGGTAGGTATTGAGCCAGAGATAGTCGAGCATCACCTGAACATTGACCCTTCAGTGAAATCAATAAGACAGAAGAAGCAAAATCTTGGCCCAAAGAAAGAAGCCATAATCCATGCCGAGGTAGAGAAACTACTAAAGGCAGGGTACATCCGGGAGATACAATTCCCATAATGGCTCTCCAACGTCGTACTGGTGCCAAAAATGGAAGAAGATCAGAGGATGTGCATTGATTCCAAAGATCTCAATCGTGCTTACCCTAATGATCACTATCCGCTACTAAGGATAGACCAGATGGTAGACTCCACCTCATGATGCGAATTACTTAGCATGATGGATGTATCACAGGGATATCACCAAATCAGATTAGCTCAGGAGAAATCTAAGAGGTTTCATAACCCCGAAGGGAACATACTGTTATGTAGTTATGCCTTTTGGGCTCCAGAATGCAGGAGCCACATATTACCGATTAGTAGATAAATGCTCAAAGCTTAGCTTAGGAGAAATATGGAGGTTTATGTCGATGACATGCTAGTCAAAAGTGTAAAGGTGGTTTCACACGTAGTTGACCTAGAGGAAACTTTCACCACCTTAAGAAAATACCGGATGAAAATTAAACCCAAAAAGTGTGCTTCGGAGTAAGGGCTGGGAAATTCTTGAGACATATGGTAACTGGGAAAGGAATCGAATCCAACCTATAAAAGATCAAGGCTATTAAAGACATGCAACTCCCAAGAAGATGTAGTGTTTGACTGGGCAGATAGCCGCCCTGAGTAGGTTCGTCTCTCAGTCAACAGAAAAAAAAACTTACCATTTTTTCGAGCCTTACAAAAAAGGCTCGATTTCAGTGGGATGAGGAATGTCAGATCGCTTTCGATAGACTAAAGGAATATACCTGAAAACATATCCTTACTCACTAAGCCTATGATAGGTGAGCCTCTAGTTCTATACATGTCCATTGGCAATCAGGCTATAAGTACAGTCCTACTCAGAGAGGAAGGAAGATTACAAAAACCACTGTATTATTGGAGTAAGGTAATGCATGATGCCGAGCTTTTACATGTAGAGGTAGAGTGAGCTATGCTAGCCTTGGTAGTCACAACTCGGAAACTAAGACTATATTTTCTTTTACACAAGATAGTGATCAGAACTAACCTACCCTTGAAGACAATAATGAGCAAGCCGGAGGTATCATGGCGATTGGTGAGATGGATCATTGAACTCAGCAAGTTCGACATAGAGTTTGAGAAGAAGAACAACCATCAAAGCCCAAGTGTTGGTAGATTTTGTGCAAGAAATGGTTAACCCTCTTAAAGAGAAAGGGAATTAGATTATCTACACAGAAGGATCGATAGGGAGCCTGGAATGCAGAGCTGGAATAGTATTGATAAACCTAAAGGGGATAGGCACAGAGTACGTAGTACGAATGAACTACCGCTTGTCAAACAATGAAGCAGAGTATGAAGCCCTCCTGAGAGTGATACAAATGGCGAAGGAGCTAGGAGCTGAAATGATAAGTGCACGGGTGGATTCCCAGCTAGTATATAGGCAGGTGCGAGGAGAACTCGATGTCCGAGAAGACCGCATGAAGAAATACGTAGCTCAGTTTCATGAGATGACCAAGGCTACCGGATTTATGGAAGTGCTCCAGATCCCTAGAGAAGAGAATGTCGAGCAGACTATTTAGCTAAAATAGCTTAGTTCAGCAATATACTGCCAAGAGAGGATAATCACGCTGCTAATAGCGTATGAAGAATCCAGAGAGAATGAGGTAAACGAGCTGAAAGAGGAAGGCGATCGGCGTACTCTCGTCAAGTCATACCTGGAAAAGGGAAAACTCCCCATAGAAAAGAAAGAAGTAGCGCGAGTTAGGATCAGGTCAGCTCGATTTTGTTTAATCAGAGGAGAATTATTCAAGAGGGGTTTCGGGCAGCCTCTCCTAAGATGTTTAGAGTAGAAAGAGGGCGCTTACGTACTAAACAAAATACATGAAGGTTGTTGTGGTAATCATATGGCGCCAAGGTATTAACAGGTAAAACCTTGCGTGCTAGGTACATTTGGTCGTAGTTGAGACAGGACGTGGAAGCCTTGGTCAGGACCTGCGACCGGTTCCAAAGACATTCTCCACTTATGCATCGCCTAGCAGAAGAGCTCATGACAATGAGCTCTCTATTTCCTTTAGCAAAGTGGGGCATGAATCTGGCTGTACCCTTTCCTATGACACCCATTCAGAGGAGATTCTTAATAGTGGCTATAGACTACTTAAGCAAATGGGTGAAGGCTGAAGCAATGGCCAAAATCACGGAAGATATGGTCATACGATTTATCTGGAAAAATGTGGTGTGCCGATTTGGTATCCCACGAATACTAGTGTCTGATAATGGTACACAATTCGCGGGGTCCAAAATGCGCAAGGATGAAAATAACGTGGAACTTCACCTCCATATATCATCCTCATGCGAATGGCTAGGTAGAGGTTACTAATCGCATACTAGTTCAGGGAATTAAAGCAAGGTTGGAGAAATCAGGAGGCAAATGGGTAGAAGAGCTCGACTCAATCCTCTGGGCATACCGAACAAATCCTAAGGAAGCCACAGGAGAAATGTTATTTGGTCTGGTGTACAGCATGGATGCAGTAATCCAAACAGAGATTAGACTGGAGACGTATAGGATACAAAACTTTAATGAAGAACATAACAAATCACTAAGGCAAGATTCTTTTAGATATGATAAATGAGAAGCGGGAGTTAGCATTTTTAGAAATGGAGCACATGAGAGGATGAATCAGGGCAACTTATAACAAGAACATTGTTAAGCGACAATTTCAAGTTGGAGACCTAGTGCTCAGGAGAGCTGACATGGGCAAGACCCAGGGAAAGCTGGAAGCAACATGACAGGGCCCATATAGGGTGGTCAGAATTTTGGCGGGAGGAGCGTACGATCTAGAACAGATTGGTGGCACTCGAGTGCCATGAGCATGGAACATAGCTAATTTACAAATGTATTATGTTTGAAATCACCCAATAAAGACTATTTATTTATCAGAAAAACTCTTACCTAACATGACTGGCCCGATAGGTCAGTAAATAGAAAAGGCCCCAAAATGATCCGATAGATCAATTAAGGGTGAATACCCTAACATGACTAACCCGATAGGTCAGTCAAGGGTAAAGGCCCCAAAATGATCTGATAGATCAATTAAGGGTGAATACCCTAACACGATTGAACAGATATGTTAGTAAAGGGCAAAGGCCTCAAAATGATTTCATAGATCAATTAAGGGTGAATACCCTAATATGTCTGACCCGATAGGTCAGTAAAGGGTAATGCCCCAAAATGACCCGATAGATCAATAAGAATAAATACCCTAATACGATTGACCTAATAGGCCAGTAAAGGGTAAATGCCACAAAATGACTCGATAGATCAATTAAGAATAAATACCCTAATACGACTGACCTAATAGGTAAGTAAAGGTCAAATACCCTAGAATGACCTGATAGATCAATTAAGATAAATACCCTAACACGACCGACCTGATAGGTCAGTAAAGTGCAAATGCCCCAAAATGATCCGATATATCAATTAAGGATAAATACCCTAGTGACTGACCCAATAGGTCAGTAACAGGAGACTGCCCCCAAAAACTGATATGCTAAATTAATCAAGGGTGGACACTCTATATAGCTTACCTAATAGGTTGGAATAGGACAAATGTCTCAAAGGAACTAATAGATAAGTCATGGGTAAAGTACCCCTATATAACCGACCTGATAGGTCAGTACGGGGCAAAAGCCCCATTGATCCGAAAAGATGATCACAGGAAAACACCCTATATAGATGATCTCCATAGTTAGGTACGGGAGGAATACCCTAGATAAGGATTTGATAGATCAATGAGGGCGACCGCCATACTGCGCTAACTGAACATGTCAGCAAGAGAAGAGATTCTAAGTAATAATTCAGATAATAAAAGGTAAGCACCCTACATGATTGATCCACTGGGTCATTACAAGTAAATGGACTAAAAGCTCAATAAACTACAATGGATAAACATCCTACATAGCTGACCTATCTGGTCGCGAGAAAAAAAAAAGGAGAAAGGGGACTTGATGAACATCTCTAAAAGAAATATAAACTTCAACGCAGGGCTAAGTACAAATTATTCAAGCCCTAATGAGCCAAAAATACAAAGAAAATACCAAAACTACAGAACTATTCAAAATAATTTGGGGGTTGTTAGGCGAAGCTCTCTTATTAGCGGTTAATATTCGACGAATGCGCCACAATTCATGTTCTGTCTTGTGAAACTTGAGACGATACTTATCAGTATGCTTTAACACCGATTAGGCATAATCCATAGTAGTAGAAAAGCACTGGAGTGAATTAACCAAATCACTGTGCTCCTCTCGGAGCTGCCGATTCAATTGTCGAAGCTCAAACCACTCACGCTTGTAATGACATTTTGTTGCCTTTTTCTCTCTAGATATTTGCGCAATCATTGAATCTCTTCATGAAGATTTGCATTCTCCTATGAGAGAAGAAAAATCTCGTTAAACAAGGAAAGATTTTTCTCTTTGAGAAGGTCTATCTCCTTTAGAAAAGCATCAGAATTCATTTTGAAAGATACAGTCTTAAATAAACCATTTATATAGATACGGGAGCATGTGAAATAGTATAAGGGTTTCCCTACTTCACGGAAACCCTAAGTAGATAAATACAAACACACACGCAAAAAAAAAAAACATAGTCCATTAAAAATGCAGAACATCCTGAACAGAAGCCTATTACATCCTAGAAATCATAATCTTGAGTATTCAGCTAATCTCCTTCCTTGCCAGTCATCTAAGAGGATAAATTGCCAGAGGCATCCCCAAAGCTCTTTTCTCCAAAAATATTATCCAGCTGTGGCCCATCCCTCAGCTCATCCTGACCAGTGCAGATGGGTGAAGAAGCAGGTCCTAGTAGGGCAAGTATAAATCCTGCTCTGGATGAGAGGGATGTCCTGAATTCCGAGCACGAAAGAATTGGAGAAGAGGCTCAGTAAAGGATTCAGTTTCAAGAAGATGAAGGCAATCGTCCTCTTGGTCAAAAATGAGACTTGCAGGCTCAGGGGGATCCTCCAGAGGAGCTTCACGGTCAAAGGATTTCGAGGAATTCCCAAAAGAAGACCATTTCTCATAAGCATCTAAACTGAAATGATAGTACACTTGGGCCTCTTTGACAAGGAGTAGCCAGAGCTCGTGGGAATGAGAGAAGGCTCTTAGTGATGTCCTGGGTTAACTATATGAGCTGAAGTCCCTCTTTAGACTTGGGGATGTTAGCTTGGCCGAACAACACTCCCTCGGCTCTTGCTTCCTTAGCTCTCCTCGTCACCTCTTCTTGGGCTCCTTTTAGATCATCCTGGAGGCCTTTTATGATGACATCCTTCTCCTTACACATCTGCAGTAAATCTTTTCTCCCTCTCCTTAAGAGCTGCGTGTTCCGGACCAAGTCAGCATTAAGGAGAACACCCCGAGCCTGAGCTATTAGTACGAATGTCTTGACATCAATCTGAATTGAAAGCACAAAGTAACAAAAAGAGATAAAGAAGAGAGAGAGAAGGATAAAGAAAGAAAGAAAGAAAGGGAAGAATTACAGATTTTGGCTTTATCCTGGCATAAAGACTCAATAAGCTTAGAGTCGGTCCACTTTTCAATGGTGCGACGATCAAGAGAGGGGCAAAGCATCTGGATGAACTGAACAGCGACGTCTCCTGGAGAATCCAAGACCAATGTGATATTAAAAAGGTTCTGATTGGGGTTCTCTACCCTAGAACCTGAGCCCACACCGTCACCACTAGGTCGGATACGCTTCCGGGGAACAAGAGATCGATCGACAATGGGTTCTGCGTGGATCATCATATCTAGCGTGGGCCAAGCTTGAGCTTTCGGTAATGACGTGTTGCTTTTGGACAAGGTCTTCTTCTTACGCTCCGCAACTAGCAATTCTTTCATCATGGTGTCTGCAATAAAAATGGGCGTGTCAAAATAACGATAATAATTAGTAATATAGGAGGACTGAGAAATACTCATATGCATATTATTCTCAGTAGAAGAAAATCTTTTTCTTCATTGGAATTGAAAAAACTTAAAGTAGTAGAAGTAAGGAGGCAAGACAGATTAAAGATTTTGATATTCAAGCACTTGATAATTCTCTTCGTAGGATTGGGAAGGAAGGTTAGGAATAGATACAGTAGAAAAGCCCCAGCCATTTGAATAACTGGGAAAGAAGTACTTCTTCCTCCAGGCTTTGTTAGAGGACGGATACCCAGTAAGAAATCTCACATCGGATCGGGTCGATAGGTAGAAAAAACCTGTGGACGAACTTTTAGCTTGGTAGAGAGAAGAGCAAAGTTGGGCTGAGGTAGATAGTCCTGAATGTCGGGCTGGGATCCAAAATCCTACCATCAACCTAAACGTATTAGGTACAAACTAGTGCACAAGGATACGGTAGATCCTAGACACCTATAGGATGAAAGGATGATGAGGGAGGCGCAAGCCGCCATGGAATTGGTCAACAAAAAAGGTTAAAAACCCAAAAGGAGGTTGAGAAGATCTATCGCTAGAACTAGGTTTTTTCAAAGAGAAATCTTCGAGGATCTGAAAATCCCTTTTCAAATCCTCTGAGGATATATCACTAAGGGTGGACATGATGGCTTCGAAATCATCACCTTGAGAGGTGTAATTTTCTGCTCTTTTAGGGATAGGCGAGGTGACATCTCTGATTGAGGTCCTAGTTGAAGAAAGGAAGAAGAAGAAGATAATATCAAAAAGGGAAGGAAAGTACTTGATTTTGCGCAGGAAGAAGTCTTAACTGGAAGGGAGATGAAAAATGACAACGATTTGAAAAGGAAGAAAAGATATATGGAACGTCCTTGGAGAATGGGAAAAGTTGAAAAGACATTTGTCATAAAGGCTTTTCGGGGCATGGGGCACGAAGGAGCAGGAAAGTAAAATATGGACCGCTTATGGGGGATGGTTGATGCGGCCTAAAAATGGCCAGAGCTAAACTGAGAAAGGCATAGAGAAGGTTGAAGCGTGATAGGGCTGACCTTGGGCAACCCCGGTCTCTTGAACTTAACCGGGCTGGGCTCATGGTAAAAAAAGGTATAAAAAGTTCTAGGCGCCTTACCAGCTCGGATGAGACGAGCTGAGCCAGGGATATATCAGTTCGGTCGTTACCAAGGAAGAAAAAGCTAAACTAGAATGAGAAATGGTTGGGTGATTTTTACCAAAGGATTCCAGGTGACCCACGAGGGGATAGACTCGGGAATTGAGTTTGGGGAAAGAATTGTGCCCCTAGCATAAAATGCAATGGATTCGTCTCGGACACCTAGGTCTGCTCATCCTAGGAGTACTAAGCAGTCTAAATTATCCGAATATGTTATAACGGTTCATGATTCGCAGAAAAGTTTCCGAGATCCTAGAAATTCCCCGACTAATCTAAGGTATAAATATCTCAGCCGGTAGAGCAATAGATGTATCACTTTTTTTTAAAATTTTTTTACATAGTTATTACTATAAAATTCCCCAACCTAGAAACTGAATTAAGCTTCGGAGAGGGCTTCACCGGAATCACTCAAGTGGTCCTTTTCTATCTTATTTTCTTGCAGGTCTCCTAAGCTCTGGTAGAGAAGGGCGTCCCCACACAGTGGTCAACACTTCCAAACGAACCAATATCCTTTTGTTTAAAATAGCTAAAAGTGTGAAATAATAAAGATAGGGATAAAATTAATAAAGTAACATTTAATTCTTATTGGAAAAATAAAAACTAACAATTATTCTCACTCAAAAATATAAATGTGATTTGCGACAGATAGAACATGATGGAGGGAGTTGAACAAATATTTCAAAATTTGTATCCGTTATGAGTCATCCTTTTAATTTCTTGGATAATGATTTTTATGAAGATTTTAATAGTCTTACTTTCAATCCATTGAGTACCAAGATTTCACGTAATAAGGTTACTCATAGTCTTAGAAAGGTTAATGGTGAGTTAACACACTTTGTGTGAGGTTTTGCTAATTTGTCACATAGAGTCTTGATATGTTTGGATATTTAGAAGAATGATTTTCATGAAATAATTATATTAGAAATACATGTCATTAGTGGTAATAAGAGTTTAATAGTGAGAAAACCACGATCAATATTTCACACAAAATTCACACTATTTTACTGAGTATGGTCTAGCTAACAAAATATTTTTAATTTTCCTTGATAATATCATTGTTAATACGTCTTGTTTAGATTCTCACAAAATATCTTTTCAACCTTCTATTGGCGGTAAAAAGTTTATATTATATGCATTTGTCATATTTTGAATTTTTTATGTTAGAGATGGTTTAGTAGCTTTGAATASTGAAATTATTTCGATTAAGAGGGCAATATATGTAACACCCCTGATCATGAAACTAATTAGGAAAGTTCAGCAYATTTGGTTGGTAAACTTATATCAACAAGATTCATCTTTTTTTTTTTTTTTGGAAACCCTCTCATCAAAACTCCAAAGTTAAGCGTGCTTAGCATGGAGTAAAGGTGGGATGGGTGACACCCTAGTAAATATCTCAAGGTGCACATAAGTGAGGATAAAGCGTGGTAGAAAAGAGTCATATACGTACAATGCGGCTAATTAATCATCAGGTCTGGATGGCAATACTGAGGCGTTACAAATAGTATTCGCGATGTTAGCCAGACGAAAAATCGGAAAGGATAAGGTTGTGGCGCGTGTATGTTAGAAGAGTTTTAGTGGTGTTGAAAGTATCAACGGGTTCATGGCTTGGTGTTATCGGAGATCGATTCAATTGTAAGAGTCAATGTGTTTTAAGCTTGGAAAAATAAAGAAAAACGAAAATAAAGCAATTAAAGTAACTAAACTATCCTAGAAATTGAAATAGCAAGTGGGTAGGATGCCTCGTCGTATGCCTTAATATGAAAATGCAAGCAAGTAATGAAAATAAGCAAGAAAATGCAATGTCTCACCAAGTACAAGCATGCATGCACAAGGTACAACTATGCATAAAAACTCAAATAATGCAAATTAACAGAAATTGAAAGCATGGATGTAAAGAGCAAGAAAAGTTGACATGAAAGTTTAAAACTTTAAGGAAAATAACAAGCAACAAAGAGTAGATCTAAGATTTAACCTAAAACTATGCATGAAAATAAAATTGCAAATAAAGCATAGGAAAAACTTGAAATCAAGACGATCTAAGACTCGATCTATGATCTAGTTGTGTCACTCAACTAGATTCCATATCCAATTCTTAAGATCTAACATGAATTCAAGGTGCTAAGGCAAAAAGCATAACATGAAGAACAAGCATGGGAATGAAGAACAAAGCATGAAAATAAAGCATAAAACAAGAAATTGAAAGGAAACTTACTTGAATTAAGAAATGAAACAAAGCTTGAATGTAATTTCATCAAAAGTAACAATCCAAAGGAGTATTTGGATTCTTCTTAGGCTTACAAACCCAAGGCCAAGCATGTAAATCTAAATCTAGAAATGAAAATACATCAAAACTTGAAATTGAATCTAAAACCTAAGAGAGAAAATTATCCAAGAGCTTGAGAGTAATTTGATCCCAAAAACCAAGTTAGGGTTGGGAAGGGAGTTGTTATTTTCATAAGTGCAAGATGTAGTCTTTTTATAGTTATTTGTAGGGGCAAAACCATTAAAAACGCTCAAAAATCCCGAAGTCTCAGCGCCGCAGTCGATAGACTGACAAAGCAGTCGATCGACTGCCCAGTCTCGAACAGCCAAACTCTCAGCCGAGCAGTCGATCGGCAGAAACCCAGTCGATCGACTGACAAATATGCAGAATCAGCTAATGATGTCTTCATATAAAATTTAGCCCTTCCTCTTGGATATCATCAGGAGTTTGATTTGTGTCATTTAGAATTTTCCTCCGAGAGTTATGGGCTCCGCACCAAAACCTGCCACAAGAAAGGCGACGACGAACTGTCTCCACTTAAAGCTGCTTATACCACTCTTAGACTCAAAATTTGGAATTGTTGTAAAAAAAATAGTTTTAGACATTTCTCTAATATTTCCAATGGTATAAGGTGGAGGTAAATGGCACAAGCGGTTTTGGAGTTATGCTTGTATTACGACAACTGAGATATCCACCGAGCGAATATAATCCTTTTAGCCACCTACAAAACAAGAATTTGAACTTAAAAACCCAAAAAAATAGTACAAACATCTCACATATTGTACTCTTAAAGCCAAAAAGAGAATAAACGAGAAAAGTCCTAAAACCTAACAAAAAACGACCCAAAACTACTAGAAACGACGCTAAACCCTAACTAAAAATACGAGGAAAAACACAACAATTATATGCAAAACAGTGTGGAAAGCCCGCGAGGGAGTAAGCCCCAGTTAAGGGAGCCCAAGATCAGGATAGCCCACTGTTTCAACTCTTAAATGTTGGATCTTTAATCCAACATTGGGCTTATATGTGAAATAATTATATATTGTGGACTGCCAAATAAGGAAGCCCAGTTAAAGTGATCAAATAAAGCTTAAGGTATTGGGCTTTAATGTATTTAATGGGATGTGGGCCTTTACTGTGTAGATACTCAATGGGCTATCTATTTTAATGATGGGCTAAAATAGGTAAACCCTAGATGACTCAAGTATAAGGGTTATGGTCCCTAGGTCATACGTATCATTATCAACTATTCTATTCTGCTTCCCATCGTCAGAAGAGAGCATATAGAGAAAGCTAAAGGATTCTCTAAAAGGATTGGATACGTATTGCTCTAGAAGGTCAAACCCCAAATTCAATCGCATATGGATTCAGGCACGCTTCCGTAAACTAACTTATGATTCTTAATAATTTAATATGATGGTTCCTTGATTATAGCGATGATTTTCGCTAAGATTTTATTATCTAACATTGAACTCTTAGAATCCACCTCTAGAATCTCAATGCCTGGAAATGGATCTTAACATGGCTTAAGTGCGACGAGGACTTCGCGTGTTTAAGGGGGGTAGATCATAACACCCATGACCGTGAGGCTAACTAGTAAAACTCAATAGATATGATTGGTAAACTCAAATCAACAAGATGCATCTTTTATTTTTTGAAGCTATCTCACTGAAAATCCAAAATTAAGTATGCTTGGCTTGGAGTAGAAGTGGAATGACTGACCCCTTGGGAAGTCTCTTAAGGTGCTCATGAATGAGGATAAAGCGTGCTGGAAAAGACTCGTGTGGATACACTGAGGCTAACTGCCAGGTTTGGAGGGTGATCTTAGGGCGTTACAATATATTATATTTAAAAATAGCCCAATGTGAGCAAAAAGTGGTACAAATATTGCAAAAATAATGGTTGCATGCAAATTTTTTTAAATTGATGTGCCAAATTGTTGAAACTTTACTTATAAATTGCTAAATGTCTTATGAATATAGAGATACACTGTGTGCTTTCTTTAGTACTCATATTATGAAGTTTGTATTATTTCTCCATATGTGGCATGATCGCACAAGTTTGATTGCGCATAAAAAAAAATTAACGACACAGTCGTGATTTTATCGGATGTTTATTATTATTATTTCTCTAGACATCTTCCTGATCAATGTATTCAACTTTTATTTATTATTACTACTACTTTCTCAATTATTCCTCCAGACATCGTCCTTTCGCATCATTCTTGATGTTTTATTGATTACTAAACTTTTAGATCTATTTTTTATCGAGCAGAAGGTTTATAAAATTTGCTTACGACATGTTATAATGCATTAGGGTCTTTTCTGCAATGTTTTGACCATGAAACTCCTAACCCCTCAACTCAACTCGTAGTCAGAATGTTAATCTTTATCAAATATTTCTCATGAATATATCATAAATTCTAATGATTATAATGCTTCTCCTTCCCCTTTTCCTTTATGTGGGGTTTGGTAGTAGTAGTAATACATCTCGTGCAAGACTATTGTTTTTCGACCCTTAAGAAGCTCTAACCCATATTTGACATATGCGGTAGATGCTATGCGAAATCGAGCAAGAGATAGTGCTAGCCCATATCAAGAGTTTGATACTTATTTAGGTAGTTTTGGTCCGGGAACTATGCCAAAAAAACCCGATGGTATTCATGATCTTGTGTAGTGATGGTCGAAAATGTCTTCCATTTTTTCTATATTTTCTAAGATTGCAAAGGAATTTTTCGTCCTTCCTTCATCAACTGTTTTGGTTGAACAAGCTTTTAGTATATTGAGCTATGTGTTGGACGAGCGATGATCTAGATTATTGCCTACAGCTATAGAAAATCAATTGTTGCTCGCGGATTGGATTAAAGCCCAGAAAACACAAATAACAACCCGAGTTTGATGAATGTGAAGAGAACGACCAATACGATATCACCACATTGGTAAGCAATGATGAATTGCTGAACAAGGATGCGCCTCCTCCATTGTCCACTCTCAACCCCATGTTAAGTTATAAGGTAAGAATTATGTGAGATTCGATTACTCATCGATAATATATACACAAGTTAAATCCAATATTTAGAGTTAAAGTTTATAATTTTAACCTCTAATATTAGAATTAAACTTAAGTCATTTTTCTTTAAAATTGTTTTTTTTTAAATAAATATAAGAACTACGTGAGATTTAATTTTTCAACAAGGATAAGTAAGCAAGTTAAATCCATTATTTAGAGTTAAAATTTTAATTTTAATATCTAATACTAGAATTTAACTTAAGTCCTATTTCTTTAAAATTGTTCTTTTTTTTTAAAATGCATATAAAAACTATGTGAGTTTTGATATCTTAACGAGGATACGTCAACAAGTTAATCTCGATAAAGGGCGCGGATATACGCACCCTAAAATATTATTAGTTGACCCAAATTAATAAGAACACCCCAAAAAAAATCGAAATACATTTATTTTTACTAAATCAACCCCACAAACACCCCATATAATATAATAAATAATATAATAATAAAAATAAAATAAAAAGAATAATAATAAAATAAAATTAAAAAAAAAAGCAAAAGAAAAAAGAACTCGGCTCCAAGCTCCCATTACCAACCAGTTCCCCGGCCACGGCATCTTCCTCAGCCCCGCCGCCGCCAACGCCTCCCAGCCGCCTCCTCTCCACCACCACGAGCAGCTCTCCGCCAGCCAGTCCTACTATCTCCTACCACTCCTCCTGCAAGACCACGACCACGCAGACGTGGCCCTCGCATGCCGTACCGGATGTCTGTCGAGAGCCAGCAGGATTTGTCCAAGTGTGAGGACATGGCTTACTTACTATGCGGTTGGAATGCTCCGCCGCCGACCATTTTTCTCTCCTCGGTCGTCGTCCTTCCTCCGGATTTTTGAGATCCCCGAATCTTCTTTTACTCAGTAATAATTTAGGTATTTCTTGTGCTAGCACGACATCAAGAATGTCTCGCTGCCGTGACTGATGCTACCACCTGCCTTTGACAGCCAAGGAAACATGGTTTATAAGTTTTACACCCTAGCAGAGGACAGAGTAGAGAGCCTCAACGCCACAAGAAGCAAAGAAGAAGAAGAAGAATTAGATGTAGATGCTCGCATTGTAGGCTCCTCTCGCACGACTGGTTAGCCTTGTTTTCCCATAAAACAAACATCTTTTTCTCGCGAATCCCCTTACTTGTCGACATATAAAGCTTCCGCTTTATCAAACCTTAAAAGTTCCCGGTGTATATCGATTCCGTGTTCAAAGTTGTACTCTCATGCTCTCCCGATGAAGAAGAAGAAGAGCGTCGAGCTTTGATGTCTTTCGATTTCGATGTTTCCAACAGACTCGCTTTCTGTTTGCCTGGCAAAAGCACCCACTGGACTTATCGAGAGTGTGAGAATGGTGGCTAAGTGTGCGGCGGCAGCTGTTCCATTTCTGGAAGATAATTTTGTTATTTTTTTAATTATAATTATATATTGTGGTAAGGTTATTTTAGTTTTTTCATTTATAACTATTTTTGTCTAAAATAATATTTTGGGGTGCATATATCCCCGTTTTTCGATATTTAGAGTTAAAATTTATAATTTTAACTTTTAATATTAAAATTAAATTCAAGTTTTTTCCTTAAAAAATATTTTTGTTTGTCTCTCTCTCTCTTTTATTTAAATATATATGTAATTAAAAAAAAATCAAATAAAGAAATCCGTTAACAGCAAGTCGCGAACCAAAGCGAACCATTGTAATTGTAAACCATAACTGAATGATTTTTATCCAGTTCGGTTAAAATTCACTCGGAAAAAAATCGCCAGTATTGAAAGTTTGTCTTGTCCACATCTAACTCAACTCATGCTTCTAATAATTGTTTTTTTCTAATAATTAAAACCCATGAGTAAGCTTCAATTTATCTGCTTTACTTAATTATCACTCCAGCGTTTTACTAACACTTGTTAGTTATAGTCCATATAATAATAATACGTTCTAATGTGTTCCAATTTTATGACATAACTGTCAGATATGGAAAAATCGACTATTATAGATATAGTGTTTGTTATTAATAAAAAATAAACAAAGAAACTGAGTTGAAGAAAAAAAAAAATTTACCACCAAACCACAATTACCCCAAGAGGAAAAAAAAAAGTAAAGTAAAACAAAGGGGGCTGGAATTCTTTTATTTAATTTTTGCAATTTTATTTCTGCAAATCATTCCAAGACGATGTTTGTTTTGTTTCGTCATTCAACTCGCTCGTGAACACGAAAAACAGCAGAGAAATTATTAAGTCAGTTAAGGCGCTGGCCGCTGATGAGTGATGATTCTTCAGATCGATTCCCCATTTACCTCTTTGCAGTCTCACGCGCCACCACTGCGTGTATTCTTTGCGCATCTTAATCACCATCCGTTACAATAATAAATGAATCCCCGGCCAAAACTCAGATCGCCGCCACTTGCCCCCGCCTTTTTCCCTTCTTCGCCCCCATCACCACCACCATCATCCCACAATAGTAAAGCATCTACTTCGAAAATGCCCCGCAAATCCCTCCTCAGGCCCACTCTCGCGATCACCTGTTTCCTCGCCCTCTTTACCCTCTACTCCTTCCTTTTCTACACCCCTCCCAATTACACCAGTAACACCTCAATTAAACTAGGTAATCATGATAGCAGCGATGCTAGTAAGAAGGCGAGAATATATTTGTACGATTTGCCGAGGAGATTTACGTACGGTGTGATCGAGAGTTACGCGGCGGCGCGTGGAGGAGAGCCCGTGGAGAACGACGCGCTGCTCAAGTACCCTGGGAATCAGCACTCCGCCGAGTGGTATTTATTTTCCGACCTAAATCGTCCGAGTGGGGAACGAGTGGACTCGGCCGTGACTCGGGTCATGGACCCGGAAGAAGCCGACCTTTTCTACGTGCCTTTTTTTTCTTCATTGAGCCTCGTCGTCAATCCGATCCGGCCCGCCACTATGAACGTCTCTCATGATAGGGCTGCTTACAATGATGAGCAAACCCAGGTACTACAATACGCCTCAATCTTTCACTGTTTATCGGTCTAGCTATCTTATGTATGTTTCTTTTATGCCATATACTCTTGAACTTCAATTGTTTTCACTGTATTTCCTGCTAATGTTGCTTGGCACTCTTGAAAGAAGAAGCAAATTACTAAATACTAATGCATTTGCAGTGTAAATAACAAAATCAACCATATTTTTCACTGATGTAGGAGGATCTGATGGAGTGGTTGGAAGAACAAGTGTATTGGAAGAGGAATAATGGGTGGGATCATGTAATTATATGTCAGGATCCAAATGCACTGTACAAGGTGATTGATAGGGTGAAAAATGGGGTGCTATTAGTTTCTGATTTTGGGAGGTTGGCTCGTAATCAGGCATCCCTAGTGAAGGATGTGATAATGCCGTATTCACACCGGATTAAAACATATGAGGGGGATATTGGACTCGAGAAACGCAAGTCCCTGCTGTTCTTTATGGGAAATCGGTATCGGAAAGAGGTAATAACAACAACCTGCTCTTATTTTCCGCAGCTTGGTAAAATTGTTATCAACAGCTCCATCACGTGTTTTGTAACATTTAAAATATCATCAGTAGTTGTGTAGTTGCCATGTATATTCGTAACTTGGAAAATAAATAGTGAATTGTTGAGAGCAATAATTGCCGTTTTAGCCTTTTTTGTCCCAAAATAATTGTTTCTAAGCACTTTTGGGCTAAAACTTCCTAAATTACCATTAGTCATGAAAATCTAAACTATGTTTTAATATTTTCAAAATGAGACTAAATATCCCTATATTAAATGTGAGTATACCAGTTATTTAGGTTACATTTGGTGGAGGGTTTTCGAATCCTGGATTTAGATTATCGTTTAATAAACCGAAGGGTTTGTTTGGACTAGGTTTGTTGGAATTCTAAATCCTAGTGTTCAGATGCTTGGGTATTCAGAATTATGTGAATAGTTATAATACTTGTTTGTTGTAAGATTCAAAATCCTTTACCTTTTACTGTCAAATCATGTTTGAAAAGTGGATGATGATGTATTATTATATTGAATTTGATTTCAAATCATGTTTGAAAAGTGAAAAAGTGAATGGTGTTGTATTATTATATTGTATTTAGTAATATTTAATTATTTAAATGTAAAGATGATTCGATAAAGAATGAAGTGTGTGTATATGATATGGATTAGATGTAAGAAACTGTTGGTTGAGTATTTAAATTTTGAGTCATAGAACAAATTGAGATTCAGATTCAGATTTAGAATCCCAATCCTGGATTTGGAGTCCCAGTCCTATAGTAACATTATAAAACCTCGAACAAACAAACTATGCTTTTGGAGTTTTCAGTTTTAAATCCGAAGACTTTCGAAACTCAAAAGTCCTCATCTAGACGTAGCCTTAAGATTTCTTAATTTATGTGAAATCTTCTAAAACGACAACTATTTTGGGACAGAGTGGTACTTTACTCTTATTCTTTTCTTTTCAAGATACACAGATAATAATTTGATTGTTGATATCTTTTTCTATATGAAACGCACTTTCTTTAGAACTATTTGTTAGTCCATGCTTTTATATATATATATATATATATATATATATTCCCTTATGCATGCATTTACACGTGACCTTTTATTGATGAATAATGCAGGGTGGTAAGATTCGAGATTTACTTTTTCACGTGCTTGAGAATGAACGAGAAGTTATTATCAAGCACGGGGCACAGTCTAGGGAGAGCCGTCGTGCAGCATCACAAGGAATGCATACGTCGAAGTTTTGTTTACATCCAGCTGGCGATACCCCATCAGCTTGCCGACTTTTTGACGCTATTGTGAGTTTATGTATTCCTGTAATTGTAAGTGACCACATCGAGTTGCCTTTTGAAGATGCCATAGACTATAGAAAGATTGCCATTTTCGTTGATTCCAGCACTGCAGTTACACCTGGAAACTTGGTAAAATTGCTTAGAAGAGTGAGCCCGGGCAAGATTTTGGAATTCCAAAAGGAATTGAAAAAGGTATGTATTAGTAGATTAACTTCCATGCATGAAATTTTATAATAATAATTTTTTTTTTTTGTACAAGTCACCATTCACATTACATGCATTTTTTCGTTTTCATAATTTTAGAATAGAAATAGTTGACATGAATTGGATGTCAGTTTGTGTCGGTTCATCTTAAATGAAGATGTTTGGGTGTGGTTTCAACTTCACTTGGGTTATATTCCTCAAGGATGTGTTTGTACTCGGATTTTCGTGGTCTCTAGTGTCCTGGGATTTAGATTTTGATAGTCCAAATGAATAATAAAATCCATATTTGGTTCGAGTCTTATAAGCGGGTTTTGTTATTGTAGCATGTTGTCAAATGATGTCTGTTTTTTTTTTGTACTCAAAAACTCAAATTGCCATAATTTTTTCATTTGTTATCAAATTAATCCTCTCTCCGATATCTACAATTTGACACCCAAATTGCATATATAAAAATAAAATACATATCCGAAAAGTTAATTGAGAAAAAAATGAATGTTTTATTTTTTAAATCGAATAGTTTAATAGGTAAGGTTTATGATTTGGATTCTAAGGGTATGTTTGTTTGAGGATTCGGATTTTCAAAATCTCAATCCGGGCTTGAAGAAACCCAGAACAAACACAACCTAGATTTGACAAAAATTCTGTAGAGGGTAAATTCAGTTTCAGTTGGATTTTACTTTATTTCTTTTTGTTATGCAATTAGGTGAAGAGGTACTTTGAGTATGAGGATCCAGACGGGACTGTGAAAGAAATTTGGCGCCAAGTTGCTTCCAAGCTGCCTCTTATTAAACTTATGAGTAACCGTGACAAGCGCATTGTAGTGCGTGACTTGGTAGAACAAGATTGTGCATGCCTTTGCTCGAACCAGTCCGGAGTACACACAACGCTAAGATAAATCCTCTGTATTTGCTACAACATGCTACATTTCTTTATAGATTATATGGAGAAAATGCCAATTTTCGTATGGCAACGAGTTGATCATGGCTACAGTGTGCAACAGTTGGAATTGACTATTAAAATAAGGATTCGACATGGGAGGATTGCTTTTGTGCTTGTTATTTGGCATCTTGAGCAAACTCATTTTTAGCTTCTAGAGTAGGGTTTAGATTTATAAACACAATTTGTCTTATGCTACTACCATTTGTCGCTCTCTATTACATTACATGGCATCAGTTGCCTGGACAAGCATATATGAACTATAACAACACTTGTTGTGATTTTATACAAATTTCAAGAGTTTTTGTTATGGTCACCAAACTGTGGAATCGATAATTTTTTTTTTTTTCCATTTCACCTTTATGGTCATAGTGTACAATCAAAAGGTATTTCAATGCGAGAAATCTACAATCAAGGGAAAAGACAGGCAATTTCTGTAAATTTATGAGCTCATACATACTAGCATCGCACAACATTTTCAAAGAGTGAAATTAAGCATAAAGCTCTGTTCTTTATGTTTATTAAACGAGCCTGACGGCCTATCCATAGCAATGCTACAAAGAGATGTAAAATGACTTCCAGAAAATCTGCAACTCAAGAGATGAAAAAGCTTCATTTAAGTGTCTTAACCTGGAGGCCATTTCAGCTGTCTCCCTCCAAGTACATGTAAGTGAAGATGGTAAACAGCTTGACCTATACAGATAGAGAAACACAATGGTAAGAATTACAATGAAAACGGTTCTCTTTTTTTGTAGTTTCAGTTGTAAACATCTTTTTTGGCAATCACAAAAGCATGAAAATTGATGCTAGTTTTTATTAATAGGTACACTCCTGTCAAACCGCCTAACCTTTAGGAAAGTGCCCTAAAACTAAATCTAAAAAAATAAAAACTTAGAGAACTCTTAAATAAACTAAACTAACTAAAAAAAACTTTAAAAAAAAAATACACACTAAAAACTGGGGAAAAAACTGAAAATCCTAAAAAAACCTAAAAGAAAAAAAAAAAAAAAACTAAGAAAAACTAAACTAAGAAAAAAACTAAAAAAAGAACACTAAGAAACTAAAAGAAAATTTGAAAAACTAAACTTTGGGTCCTGCTAAAGGAATGTACTCCTTTAGGCGGTTTGGGACATGTTTTTGCCTTTACTTAATATTCACTCCCACATTGTCAAAGCCGCGCGCGCGCGCACACAGACTTACAAGCGGATGGGCCGTTGTTGATAACAACACGAAAACCATCGATAATGCCTTCTTTCTCGGCCACAATTTTAGCAGCATAGAGGAGGCGACCCAATATCTCTTCATGTGTTTTTTCAGCCTATCAAACATAAAAACACACATTAGTGAAAACCCATGGTAAGTAATAGTTTATTTTTCAAGTTTCCCAATTGACCTGGAAAATGGGATAAGTGGATTGGGAGTTTTCATGAAAAGTAGGATCAATAATCAATACTCACACAACAGAAGAATAAAAAACAAAACACTACCTTTCCAAGCTCGGTTAAACCATCTCGTAACTTTGGAATAACGAGAATATGAACTGGAGCCTGCGGATTAATATCCCGAAAAGCAAGAACCGACTCATCCTCGTATACAATGGTTGAAGGGATCTCCTTTGAGATAATCTTGTCAAATCTAGAAAGAAATGAACAAAATACATTTTAGACGATTTGCTCCTAAAACCACTTCCAAAGTTAGAAACTTGTATCAGGAAAAGAAGATCAAAGTCCGAACATTGTCGGGCCCCCACTACTGGCATTGATGGCAGCAGCTTTAGCAGCAGCCTCTTCATCACTTGTAGCACTTACAGATGACAAAACTCTGAAACAAACACAATCAAGAAATATGAATTTTTTTTTTAAAAAGAGTATATATTAACTTGGGAAAAAATAAGACTTTTTGTCCAAGAACATTACATTTGTAACTAAACATACACTGTTCCAATAGTTTCAGTTAATTTAATTTCATGAAATATATTTAGTTTAAAATTAATTTAAAATTTTGATAATTGTTGAAAAATAACATAGAATTTATCATTTAAGAAAGAAAAACAATGGCACAACAATTACAGCAGGAAGTACATGCACACTGAAATATTTTACCTGCGGAAAAGAAGAGGGCGAGGAGCAAAAGGGGAAAGTGCAATTCTGGGAGCTTGATTAGAAGCTTTAAAAAAGTTGAAGGCTCGCACAGATAACGGACCACTGTTTCAAGACAAATGAATTGCAGAAAATTAGAAAATAATTGAAAGAGGAACAGGAAAAAGAAAAAAAGAAAAAAAAAAAGAGAGGAGAATTTAGGAGAGGAAATCGAGAGCACCGTAAGAGAGCGATGGAATTCATGGCTGCCATCACTCATCAGGAGGGTATGCTTCCAACTTCAACTTGTAACAACAGGGTACAGATTAACAGGGTCCGACCCGCCTTTCCTTTGCTTT
>BMAC01000079.1:1294317-1305132 GCA_014905375.1 Phtheirospermum japonicum
TTGGTTCTCACATGAACATAATCATATATATATATATATATATATATATATACTTATTTAAATATTTTAATATACTCAAGCCAATTATTTTTATTTTAGATAAAGTAAAATAAAAAATTATCGTGCAACGCACGGGCACAATACTAGTATACTATATGAAAAATTTTCTATTTTATGTGTTTGCTTAGAAAGTTTCGTAATGACGTGTTGGAGAATTTTTTGTGGTTTGGAGTCTTACCAAAATTAATACTAATTATAAGAGTATATGAATTCTAATATAGAAACAAATATTATAATATATTAGACGTTTTGTGTTTTTAGGAATTAAATTATTTTAGAAATGAATATTATATTACAAATTTATTATAATATATTAGAACTTCCATAAATTTAGGAGTTATTGCATACATACTTATTATAATATATCAAAAGTTCTATATTTAGATATTATTACTTATTACAAGAAACTTATTATAATATATTAATAATATTCTATATAATAAATTAAAAATTATTTGCAATAATATAAATACTTAACTATATATTTGTAATGAATTCAATCTAAATATAAAAATATAATATTATATAATAATAATAATTAATTATTTAATATTTATTATACATTGGTACAATGTGACACGAGTTGAGAGTGTGTCATCTTTTGAGTTTTTCAAAGTATGAAACTAATAATTATTAATAATCTTGATCTAAATATTAAAATAATTTAATAATAATAAATTAATTAATAGAGATTAGATACAAGTTTAGAATATGACATCTTTAAAAAAAATTAATTATGTAAATAAAGTTATTAACGAATTTGAAAATATTAAAATAAAAAAATACTTAATAATTATAATAATAGTATATATATTAGAAATGTACAAAGCATGGTTAGAATACATCCTTTGATATATATATTTTTTTAATTTTATATTTAAAACTTTGTAATTATCAAAAATATTTTTTATATTTATCTTTTATATAAATCTCGTGTAATACACGTATGTTAAACTAGTGTGTGTATATATATATATATATAAATAAATAAAGGTAAAGTTTATGTAGTGAGATATAATGAGAAAAAATATTACTATATGTATATATTAGGGAAAACTTGTTTATATGTTTGTTTGTTTGTAATACTATATTGTACCCACGTACTAATATTTTTAAACCCTTTCGATATAAATCACATATGAAAATGACTAAATAAAGGAATTCTTCATGTATAGACCGACATGTGTGATGGATTTACCGTAACTCTTATTTATAGTCAGGACCTTATAGTTCATTGATAAATACTTTTTGATGATCATTTTATCGACGATAAATTTATTTGTAATTTACAGTTTATTTCATGTTTGCCGATAATTATGTGTAATTTATTTAGTGTAGTGTATGTATATAAAAATATAATTAAATAGTTAAAATAAAACATCTTTACTTATAAAAAAAATGAACACCACACAAAGCTCACACCATTCCATAAATAAATAATACTAATAGATAGACATGCAAAAATGGTTAAAATCGTCGGTTAAAAAAATCGGCGGAGAGCACACCGAAATCGAACTGCTCAAAATCAGTTCATGATTCCAGTTTATAACAAGCGGTTAGATATTTTTTTTATCGTTGATTAATTTAATCTCAGCCGTTAACTTTTTTTGCCGAAAATAAAAAATCACTAGTTATAAGCAATTATACAATCAAATTTATATTTTGTAAATCGTGGTCAATAATTAATCGAACCTTTAACCACGAACCAAAATTCGCGATTAGTCATAACCAATTGTGCATTTCTACCGATGAAGCTTTCAAATGTTTGAAACAATTATATAAATAAGACATTCCCCTTCACGCTCTCACACACACACACTATACTTTGACTTCCATCAGATTTTTCATCCCTAAGATCAAACGGCTAGAAAAATATAAATATAAAAAACACTCGTGATAATTAAAAAAATATTGAATTTTAAATAAAGAATTTAAATAATATATTTTAACCCGTGCCTTGTGTTGGAAATAATTCGAGCACAAATAGAAAAAGAATGAATATCACTAAAACTGAAAAAATATCTCTGATCGTCATAGGAATACTAGTCAAAGTGGAGGATGTAATGGCAGGAGCGGTCGAGCTGATCGAACCAAGTGAAGAGTCGGTCGCGGTGGTTGAGGTAGACATTCTTTCCAGCAGTGATATTAAAACAGTAAATTACAAAATTTCGTCTTGCGATTGTTGAAAATAATTCGAGCACAAATAGGGAAAGAATGAATATCACTAAAATTGGAAAAAGAACAAAAAATAATATAAAAAGTCGAGTCGAGTATGAACTCTTTTCGCAAGACGAAATTGCCCCGATAGTGCTCTTCGATTTAGACAATTCGTCCCCAAAAATAAAACGACTTTCGTCTCTAGTTTAACAACACCGTAAGAAACCAGAGCTCCGGCGAACTTGAAGAACTTAGACTGAGCTACGAAAGGAAATAATGCAGAAATGCAAATATGCTGTGTGTTTTGTATGCTTGAGAGTTTTCTGGTGTGTATGATGCAGGAGCTTCTCACCTTTATATAGGGGTTCCAGCGGGGAAAGTAACAGCAGCTTAATGACGTCCATAAAGGCAGCATTAAGACCCTTTATATAGGGGTTCCATCGGGGAAAGTAACAACAGCTTAATGACGTCCATAAAGGCAGCATTAAGACGTGTTTTGTATGCTTGAGAGTTTTCTGGTGTGTATGATGCAGGAGCTTCTCACCTTTATATAGGGGTTCCAGCGGGGAAAGTAACAGCAACTTAATGACCAGCGGGGAAAGTAACAACAGCTTAATGACGTCCATAAAGGCAGCATTAAGACGTTCAAACCTGGCAGCATGAACCTGAACAGGTAGTAACGTAACGGTCAGGAGTTTCAGGAGTACAATTATGTACGTTTGAAAACGTACAGGAGCCCATTAACGCACACGATTGGGTTGAACTAGGACACCCATACGGACCAATTGCCCAAGGCCCAAGAACCGGGACTGGGTCTGGGCTCGACTCCGTTCAATTTCGCCGAAGGCGGACGGGCGAACCCAAGTCAGAGAGCTTGCGTGAGCTTTGTTCACACAAGGTCCACAATACCCGCTGGCCCACTTGATGTCCACTCATAAAATGTAATCATTTTTAAACTCGCTTCTACATTGATTATCTTTTAATGTGGGATAGACAAATTACACATAAACAACCGTTCAGCTTCAAATTAATATTTCTCACTCACCAAAAAATGGATTTGAGAAGTTCAAAAAGTTACAATTATCTACACGAAACGTAGATCGAGCCTTTACAATTCGTTAATATGAATTTTCATTGCACCATTAAATTGAATAATCCAATTTAACATCATCTTGTACATTTATAATCTATTTATTAATTATTATAATTATCAAATAATCTTTTATTTTAATATTTAGTTAAACTCGTTAATAATTTTATTTACATACTAAGAAAAATTCAAAAGATGTCACATTCTAAACCCGTGTCTAATCTTTATTAATTAGTTATTATTAGTAAACTATTTTAGATTTTAATATTTAGGTCAAAATCGTTAATAATTATTAATTACATACTTTGAAAAACTAAAAAGGTAACATACTCTCAACCCTATCGCCTATCGCACTGTACCAGTGTTTAATCAATATTAATTAATAATAATAATAATAATTATTATTATTATATAATTTTATATTTTTATATTTAGATTGAATTCATTACTAAGATTTAGTTACATATTATATTATTACAAATAACTCTTAATTTATCTATATATAATATTATGAATACACATATAACGTAATATTCCTAAATATAATAACATGTATTAATTATTAGTATATTATAATAATTTTGTTGTAATATATAATAATTCATAAATATGGAACTTCTAATATATTATATAAGTACATGTAATAATAATTCTTAATTCCTCAAAGTATTTGGAAGTTCTAATAAATTTATAATATAATAATTATTTATAAAAATAAGTGTTCCTAAAAATATAGAATTTCTAATATATCATAATATTTGATTTCTATATTAGAATTCCCATACTCCTAGAATTAAGATTAATTTTGGTAAGCCTCAAAATTATCAAAATTCGCCAATTAAACGTACGAACTATCATAAAATTACACGTCATTTCAAAATTTCTTAAAAAAATAAATATAATTTAAATCTTTTCGTTTAATACATATATGGACTAGTACAATACATACACTAAAATAACCCAAAGAAAGAAACGGATAGGAAATTGGTCACTCAATTTGATCGCAGAAAAACCTCACCTATAGGCCATAGTATACTCAATTGTGTTTATATTTTTCCATCATCACATCCGCAAGATCCCGGCACTTGTAACACGAACACTTATTTAAAAAGCAAGCTAGAATCTTGTAAAGAACGACAAACTTTTGCCATAAGAAACAATGAGAGCAAAGAACCAAAACTTGCCCGTTGCTTTACTTCTGCCCCCTCGTTAGGTAGTTCCATATATACATCACCACCTAAATGGCCTTGCATGATACTAATGCCTATAGTAGCACAATTATCTTCAACTTTCACCCTTTCATGAGACTAAGCACACTTTATTTCCTTGATATATAGCTGCATTAAATGAGTTCGTAGGTTTTATGTGCATATATGCCATAAAGATGGAAGAACGAGAGGTTTTATACAGGATACTTTAACAATGTCGTAAAGATGAAAAAAAAAAATCATATATGATATGCCAACTCATTTTAAGGAATTTTAAAATTTAAAAAATCAGACTTCGTGCAAGACTAATGTAATATGCCAAAGATTAATGGTATAGTCAGGCCGAACATACTATCATTGAAATCTTCAAGAGTATCTATTGAATCCAAAAAAATATAGTTGAAATTAAAATTATAACTAATCTTATGAAATTAATCATATAATTTAATCTTTTACGCATAATTTTAATTGGGATGTAAATAGTGGCTTGTTTAAGTTTTTACACGAGTTGAGAAATGATGATGATGATGGCGACGACGACGACTTTACAGCGACAACCAAGTATCATATCAAAATAGATCCACAGCGAGTCATGACTGTTCCGTATTTACATAACACCTTATTGCACAGCACACAAGCAGATTATATGTACACAAGTTGAAGTGCCAGATAACACTACACCATTATGCGCTTGCTGAGATGGACACCGCATTGAGCTCGACGTGCTTTTTACCATCATTTGTAGATTCAACTGTAACAGTGGCATGTGCCTCTTCCAGCATAGATTTATCGCCACCCACACGACCAACATCAATTGAACCCACCAAAGGCTTCATATTATTTTCTTGATCGTCCCCAACAATTTCCCATTCCTCTCTCAGAGTAGTAACTTGCAACCCGTCCTTTGTTTTGAGGCTCTCCATGTCAAAAGCAGTGGGTATAATTACATAATCGTTTACGGGGTTATAGAAAGGATCGTGATCTGCCTTCAACCAGTGCTTCAGGATTCTGAACACGTGACGATCGCAAAGTATTCCCCTGTGGTCCCCGGGGACTCCAACCCTTGCTTCCGCACGAAGCCCATCTGCCTATATAAGTTTGACAGAAATAAAAACAATCAGCCTAGTTATTACTAACCTCGAATTTTATAAATATATTCATGCATTTTCATTGAACAAATATACAATGAAATATCGCTGTATAAAATAAATAGACAAAAACTTGTGTCAAGCCGCCTAACGGATTAATTCCGTTAGGCAGGGCCCAAATTTTAGATTTTCAGTTTTTGTTTTTATTTTTTTTAAGTTACTTTCCACAAGGGTTTTCCAGTTTTTTAGGGTTTTTATTTTAATTTGTTTAGTAGGGTTTTTAGTTTTTCTTCCCCTTCAATTTTAGTATTTTAGCTAGTTTAGTTTTTTCAGGATTTAAAATTTTTTAGTATTTTTTTTTAATTTTAAGATTTGGTTTTAGGGACCTGCTTAACGATTAGACGGTTTGACAGGAGTGTGCCTCCTGTAAATATTTACAAAAAGCAAAAGGATATATTTTATGGGAGAGTAAAAAGGCTAAGACTCCTCCGTTCGTTAAAATTTTCCATAGACAAGGAAGTGAGCAGTTCTTTATCTAAATTTCCAGACATTATTGGCACAAGAAAATTTTATCATGTTCAAACAAGGGCAAAGTTCCAAATCAAACCTTATAAACAAAAAAACAGAAACTACTTACTTTGGCAGACTCCAGTGGAACAGTTCCATCACCATCAACATTTATGTACTTAGCCTGTGAGTTTGCAACATTTGAGTAACTCTTAAAATTGAATATATAGATGCAGTATGTATAGTATATCATAAAATATGAATAAATATACACATATAGAGATAGAAGGTAAATATATTACTAAGACCTTTTTGTGAAGCATCGGCATTAAGCTCGTGTAAGAATTTTACCTGGAGAGTAGGCAATTGACGCAAATCAGAGACAGGGGCACTTTCACTTCCATAGCTGCAACATAGTAACTTGTAAGAACATTTTTAATATTCACATTCTAGTAATGGCCATACATAGGATTTTTCCAAAGAGTTCAATTACCAAACAGTATGAGGCGTCTCATAACTCGTGCCATAAATATTATAGAATTTAATCTGACTGGGAATCTCGGCGTTGCTCAACAACTTGCGCGTCTCGTTAGCCCATTCCAAAATCTCCACATTGAATGGTAAAGATATATCTGAACCATTAAAAAGGACCTGCACAAAAAACCTTCATCTAATAAATGACAAGTCCTATTTAAACAATTAAAGAAAATAGTACATTTAACAGTCGTAGCTCACCTTGTTGATCGAAAGTGCTTCCATAAAGATTGGTATAGCTTCTGCAGGCGAATATGACTCTAGCATTATGTTGGAATGCTCATCATTGTCACTTTTCTGTCTCCATATTTCAAGAAGTGGAACATGTTCCCATTTATAATCTAAACAGGCCATCAATTCATATATTGACGGGCATTCAAGCAGCTGGAAAACAAAAAGGGAATAAATGTCTTCTTCAAAAAATGATGTAATAAAATAAAATATATAATACATAATGAAAACTAAAGTCACTCCTTCCCTTCATACCAATTGTTGCATACTCCATTTTGAAATAAAAAAATTCTGTTCCCACCCATCAACAAATGATGCTCCATTCAGAAATGTGGAGGTTATATATCCAGGCGCACCTGTTGGAATCCAATAAACAGAAATAAAAAATAAAACATAATGCATATATCTATAATTGGGACCTAGCAAAACTAAATGAGCATTAAACTAGACATAGGCGATACATCGTTGACAAGTTCTAGGCTTATTACAAGCATTGTAATAGGTTAAATAGTCACATACCTCGAAACGGTGCTGCAATAGCAATCCAATTTTTAACATACTTCTCAAAGATCTGGGAAATAAAAATAAAAAACTCAGTAATTAGGTATCGATTCAGAAGAAATCGAAAGTCAATTTTTAAGAGAGAACAGAAGATGGAAAATAAAAAAATAAAATAAGCAACTCAAGTCCAGAGTGGGTGTATTTACATCACTATGCAGGCTCATAAAACATTTAATCAGAAGACCACCCATAGAATGACTTATTATGTTTATTTTTCTTCCCCCAGAAGCAGTATAAATGGACTCAAGCTTTGATGCCAGCCGGTCCAGTGTTTCCTGAAATCTGGAAACAAGAAGTGGCATATAGAAGTCATAGAGTATAAAACCCATGTAATATGTTTCTCACATAAAAAGACTTTATCGTTAGTAAATTTAACATTTGTCAGTTACCGGTTGCTTTGTCGGAAATCATATCCGAACCCGAAGAGTGTTGTTCCCTCTTGATAGCCCCATTTGATAAATTCAACTATCATGTCGTGAAAATAATATACACAATCACCACCAATAACCTGCAAAAGAATTGAGGAATTGAGCATGTAAGGCAAAAATGAACGGACAGAGGACCAGGACCATTATGCAATCTACGAAACGAAGACACACTCACCATGTCTGGATCCAATGAGTCAATTGCATACAGACCATGTCTATCTTGGGGAACCTCAATATGAGTTCCATCATCTAAGGTCTCACTTCTACCTGTTTTCAGCCTTTTGTTAGCAATAAACTTGAGCCCAGCATCGAAAGAAAAAAAATAAAAGAATTGAAAAAAAACCAAGTCTAGCGTACATTTGCCCATGATTAACCAATTGATTCCATAATAAAATGCCTTAAATTTGGACTACAAAAAATGTGGAATTTAGGTACTGAAACTATTTATATAAACTGTACTTTCAAATAAAGGCCTGAGAAGCATTCTCTTTAACAATGCATAAGGCATACTTTTTGAAACTGCTAATTCACTGAGTCTGTATAATGTTCAATCCTTGACCTCGTCTGTTATCTTCACAAAGTGCCCCATTTTGTCAATCCACAAGAAGAGTGACAAACAACTCAGAAAAACCAAAAACAATTTACTATGTCTAGAAGAAAATTCAGAACATCTCACTTTAATAACCTTTTGTTAACATCCGGTAACAAAAACACCTCGTGAGCACATTCTTACAAATCAAATAAGATCATTATTTTTGAAGCGCTTTCAATTGAGAAATAAGCCACTCGAGATAATAGAAACACGCTAGCCAGAAAAAATATTAAAAAAGAAAAAAAAATAAATAGTTGCGGAAAATGACCTGTAGCAGGATCGAAGCGAGACCAGAGCTTGTCCCGGAACTCATGATCAGCCCCGAGAATCCGAACCCAGACCCGCTCGGTTTTACCGGTTTTATCATCGACTGCGTTAAGAATTGAACCGGCGATGCCAGGCACGAGGAGAACAGGATCGAGCGTGGGGTCCACAAAGGATTGTTCCTGGCTCTGCTTGCTGATCAGCTTCAACAGCTGCTCCACTGACTTCACAATATCCTCTAACAACACCGCCATCGTCGGGTCAAAACAATTTCTGATATAAGCCCTCCCTCTCCCAAGTAAAAGGAAAAATATGGAATAGATACTAAATAGATTTTGTTCGATGTCGAAACTGATTCCTTTCGCAAAATCTTCTTGTGCTTTCTGATTAATTCTTGTTTATTTTCTTATGTACGGAAAAAGCGATCGGAGAGGAATGGGGGATGAAGATGATATTGAACGATGAAGGTTTTGTGGTGGTCAATGGAAACAGTACGAAGCCGTGACGGGTAAGGGTCGGAAATATTATGAGGTGATTATAATGCACGGCATTCTTAATACTAAGGCCCCCAAATCCAATTGGCCAAATGTCCAGTCCCATACTCCAGTCTGATCTTTTAGCCACGGTGTTGTAGGTCAGCCCATTTAGTTGGGCTTAACACTTCAGCCCAAGTTGTTATGAGTTGATTAGATGGACCGTCTCAGTTGGTGCATGATGCAGTACACCCGATACCACATCCAACATTCACACGAGCCTTCCTCCATTAACACGTGCACTCCTCCATTTTCCCCACCAACTGCTCAGAGTCATATATTTCATTTCCCTCCACAACCCTCAACTCTCAACCCCTAGACCTTTTGTTTTCTCTCGCAAGTAAAAATGTTATCCGACGATTTCAAAGCAAGCATTTCTCCGGCGATTCATCTGTCTAAAATAGGCAAGAAATTCATCCAGAAGATTCATCTGTCCAAAGCAGGTAAAATACTTGGAAAAAGTAAATTTCTCCGGCGATTTTCATTTTCGAAAGTAACAGTTTTACTTTCGTCAATCCTCCGATAATATTCTCCGGCGATTTTCATCTTCAAAAGTAACAGTTTCACCTTCGTCAATCCTCTTACAATAACTTCTCAAGTACTTTTTTGATTTTTCAACTCTTTTTTTATTAAAACTTTCATCGGTTCACACATCGATTGATGCTTCATCATCAATTGATGATATTTCACGATCGATTGATGTTGTTTTTATCACAATACTGGATGGATTTTCATTCTATGATTCTCATTCTAGGATTCCATCATCAAATTGAAATATTTCAAATTTTAGGGTTGTCTCTGTATGATATGATATTATAGAATTACTTAATTTAATTTTAGAGTATGAAATCTATGAATAATTTAGAATTGTATATGTGTGATGAGATATTTGTTAATAATTAGATTTATTCTAATTAAAGATTGTAAATTGGATTAATTCTAATTAAATGGTACAACGATAATTCATGTTAATGAATTGTATAGGATTATTCTACGTGTCGTGTAGATAATTGTAGTATTTTGAATTTCTCAAATCCATTTATTGGTGAGTGAGAAATGATGCTTGAAAGTTGAACGGTTTGCTTTAATGCTTTATCGGTTATCCCACATTGAATGTTAGTCAATGTGGAAGAGAGTTTAAAAATGATTACATTTCTTTAATGTACATCAAGTGGGCCAGAGAGTGTTGTGGGCTTTGTGTAAACGAAGTTCACATTGGCTCTTGGACTTGGGTTCGCCAGTCCGCCTTCGGCGTAGCCGAAGGCGGATCTGAGCCCAGACCCGGACCTCGGTCCTGGGTCCTGGGCTCTGGGCCTGGGACTTGGGACTTGGGACTTGGGACTCTGGGTTCGGGTTCTGGCTCAACCCTGATTTCCTTTTTGAACCTTCACGCACCTGAACGTTACGTAACGGCTGGCTCTTGACCAGTCAGACGTTTTCAACTTTTGAATTTCAAACAGCAGACGTATCTCAGTTGACTACGTAAGGTCAATAGATAATCTAGCGGATCCATTCACTAAGAACATAACTCGAGATCAGATGTACAAGTTGCTAGAAGGAAT
>BMAC01000079.1:1308916-1319729 GCA_014905375.1 Phtheirospermum japonicum
TATCTGCACGCTGAACTCGTCCAGGTTCATGTGTTATATAACTGACTGTTTGAACGCCATTAAGGTCGTCTTAATTGGCAGCTGCTGTAACCCTAATTTGAACCCCTATATAAGGGTGAGACTCCTGCATGGGAGTGAAATCCACATCTTAAGGATGATTGTAGTGGAAACCCAACCATGATGAGTGGAGATCCCACAAACTTGGTTCAATGGGAAAACTAAACTACAAAAGTTTGGGTAAGTTAAACTCTACGATCCTATTCCTTAACAGCAAAAGTAGAGTTTATAATCTGTCACGTGGTGAGGTTAAATCTCTGATTTTTAATGATTCTTGTGCAGGTCTTTGACTTGAGCATGACAGAATGCTGATTTGAAAAATCACCTATGTAAGCGAGAAGTGAGGGCCGCTTCTACTGAAACTTATGAATCCAAAGAAGTTGTCCATGGCCAGAAACGGACACAAACGTGAGAACGGAAGAATTTTGAGACCTTAGTGGGTTGGTACTATTGTTTAGTATACACAAAGGGGAATAGTTCAAGAATTATGTTCACTAATCCGCCGGTATGCTCGGTAGTATTAACTAAGGAGGGTTCAAGGCCACAAGCCACCTATCCCTAATCTCTACTGTCTCTTAAGGACTGAGCTATGTATTTGCATTCATACATGTCGTTTTTGGAGTTTCTCACTCATGTGGGGGATTGTTAATAATTAGATTTATTCTAATTAAAGATTGTAAATTGGATTAATTCTAATTAAATGGTACAGCGATAATTCATGTTAATGAATTGTATAGGATTATTCTACGTGTCATGTAGATAATCGTAGCATTTTGAATTTCTCAAATCCATTTATTGGTGAGTGAGAAATGATGCTTGAAAGTTGAACGGTTTGCTTTAATGCTTTATCAGTTATCCCACATTGAATGTTAGTCAATTTGGAAAAGAGTTTAAAAATGATTACATTTCTTTAATGTACATCAAGTGGGCCAGAGAGTGTTGTGGGCTTTGTGTAAACGAAGTTCACGCGGGCTCTTGGACTTGGGTTCGCCAGTCCGCCTTCGGCCCGAGCCCGGTCCCGGACCCGGACCTCGGACCTCGGTCTTGGGTCCTGGGCTCTGGGCCTGGGCATGGGTCTTGGGACTTGGGTCTTGGGCAATTGGTCCGAATTGGGTGGTCCGATTGAGTTGGTCCGTGTGGGGTTCGGGTTCTGGCTCAACCCTGGTTTCCTTTTTGAACCTTCACGCACCTGAACGTTACGTAACGGCTGGCTCTTGACCAGTCAGACGTTTTCAACTTTTGAATTTCAAACAGCAGACGTATCTGCACGCTGAACTCGTCCAGGTTCATGTCTGATATAACTGACTGTTTGAACGCCATTAAGGTCGTCTTAATTGGCAGCTGCTGTAACCCTAATTTGAACCCCTATATAAGGGTGAGACTCCTGCATTCCCAGCCACTTTCCTTACGCATAAAAAATACCTGAACACCTGGAACAACATACATACTCATATTCAGCATATCATTTCATAGCTCAGTTCATTTTCTTCCAGTTCGCCGGAGCTCTGGTATTTACGGTGCTGTAATACCAGAGACGAAGTCGTTTCATCTTTGGAGACGAATAGCTAAAACCGAAGGGCACTACCGGGGCTAATTTTTATTTCTTACGTAACTCACACCATTTTCTATCCAGTTCGCCGGAACTCTGGTATTTACGGTGCTGTAATACCAGAGACGAAGTCGTTTCATCTTTGGAGACGAATAGCCAAAACCGAAGGGCACTARCGGGGCTATTTCGTCTTGCGGACAGAGATTAAATCTCGACTCGACTTGAATTATTTATTTGTTTTCTGTTTTTTTTCGATTTCTTTTTCCAGTTTTGTGCTCGGATTATTGTAATTATTCCAACAATATGATCTCCACATACGATATGATATACTATCTTTGTATGATGAGATATTTCATCAGATTGTTAGTTTGTTTTATAACATTTACTATTTCCAAATGATTATTTATGTGTGTGATAAAGTATGTATTACATGTGTGTAATGATATATTAGCTATTTGTGTGATGGATATGCACTCTCTATGTGATGAGATATGAGCTCCTTATGTGATGGGTATGCTATATTTGATTTCTCATCCTACGTTTTAACTCTCGCATCTCTCTCGAACAATTTCTGACTTAAGCATCGGAGGGCCTATGTCGGGGCTGTCCACCGCCTTGGCTTGAGTTTTGTTCTGCAGGAAGGATCAATCAGGTCGCTAGGAGCTTTCTGAAGTCTGATCAGGTCGGTGACTGTATATTCAAGGTTAGTACTTTCTATTCTTGAGGCACCAGTCTTTTTGGTTGCATCCAGTGGCGCCGTCTGTGGGAAAGAGGGACATTGAGTTCTTTAGCAAAAGACGTGAGGTTTCACATAATTTAAATCACCAATAAGGATGGATGGTACAAGGGGACTCACAAAACGACCAAAGTGAAAGATAAGTTTCTCTATCCTCCTTTTGAAATTGGACATATTACAAATATGGGTTATTTGTGGCATGATATGGTGAGGGGTTCAGGTTCTTGGAGGATAAATTAGACTTAAAAGGTCTCGTGTCCAAATATTCAAGGAGATGTAATCATGAAGTTTTGTATCCTGGAATTAAAGAGGTCACGCAGTTGAATATTCGAGGAGAGGTAAATTTTTCTATGGCATCAATATGACTATGTATCAGGTACGCTTGTTTAAACCTCGTAAAGGGAGGGTTCTATATTTCCTTTATCTACCTTACTTGAGTTTTTACCTCAGACCTTCGGGCGTTGGGCTGATGGTGCTAAGCACCGAGATTTTCGCCCGCCTATGAAAGCAAGCCAGCTCGGTACGTGTCTCAGTCCACAGACTGGCACAAGCACTTCACTCATCGGCCCAACTTTTCGATGGCCTCGGCCCACCTCGCATACCTCTTACGCCATGACTCGCGTCGAGGTTTTCATGCGACGTCCCAATCGCACAACTCTCAGATCTTGGGGTCAATCTCGCCCAACCTCTCATCCATCAACGCGACTTGATCACCTACTTTGGTAATCTTTCGACAAGGAACCTCGTCCATGCCCAACATAAAAGCTCTATAATTCTTATCGAGCATTTACAATTAAACCCGTGCCCATTTTATAAGCGTGGATTGGACAATTAATTTCCGCGTACTAAAATGACACCGTCTCCTCTTAATGGCAAAGCGATGCTATTTTGCCAACTACCAAACAATCTACGAAGACAGACATGTACACCACATTATCCATCCTGCGATTTCAGCTTTATTCTCGCGATCTCAGCTTTATTCTCGCAACCTCAGAAGCAACCACAACTTTACTCTTGCGACCTCAAATTTATTATCAGCAGCGACCTTCGCCTGCGAGCTTGCCTTTATTCTGCCGATCTTAGCTACGATCTCATGCGACCTCATTACATAAAACGATATATGGCTTTATGGTTATGGATATGGTATGGCCCGATGCTTCTATAGGTCGGCGATGAACGCGTACTTTTTTCATAATTCTTGGTGATGAACGCATTGTGAACGCGTAATTTTGGCGATGAACGCGTAATTTTTTAGGATTCTTGGTGATGAATGTGAACGCATTTTGGCAATGAACGCGTATTTTTCGTAATGCTTGGAAATGCACGCGTACTTTTTTCGTAATTCTTGGTGATGAACGCATTGTGAACGTATTTTGGCAATGAAGGCGTATTTCTCATAATTCTTGGTAATGCACGCGTACTTTTTTCGTAATTCTTGGTGATGAACGCGTTTGTGAACACGTAGTTTTGGCAATGAATGTGTACTTATTTACATGTTTTGCATATCTTGTAATATGTTTGACTTACATATTCTAAGATGATTGGGAGGGAACATGTTTGATTTACATGTTCTCTTCCCGCTTTTTGAATATGTTTAGTTTATATTGCCTATTCGTCTGATTTTGCGTGAGAACATGTTTGATTTACATATTTTCGAATATCCTGGGTATGTTTGGCTTACATATTACGGGGTGTTTTGAGGGGAGGCATGTTTGATTTACATATTTTCTTCTGATTTGTAAGTATGTTTGATTTACATGCTTTTTGCGAGCTTAAGGCATTCAATTTTGGCTGGTTGCTTTTTACAACTTATGTGGAAAGCAAGTTTTTTACACCTTACAGGTATTTGGAGAACTTAATATTCTAATGGCAGGCAGCCTAGTTGTATTAAATAGTTGCATTAACTTGGGGAACTAAGTGGATTTTTAGTTACCTATGGTTTATTTTCATTATGATACGACGACCCAATTATTCTCGGATTCACAATTATTTATGATCAAGGGTGGTTATACTTATGGTTCTGGGGTATTTTTCTATAACCATCTTATGGTAGGTTTCAGGTTATCATGGGATAGGTTGCGCATAACAAGAATCGTAAATAGGAAAATTCATGATAATACAAGGTCATAACAAGAAATAAGTTAATACATGGTAGCTCAAAATCAAACATGAAACAAGTATTGGGTTAAAAGGACAGCTCGGAGTTTAAGAAGGAGTGCAATCAAGAACCAACTCATCTACGGGGGCATCTAGATTGGCTGCGAGCTACTTCCTCCAACTACCTTTCTTTCTCTTGCATGAGACCTTCCAATTTCGTCAGCCGGCTCCCCAACTGAGTGGCTTCATCTCTCATCATTTCCAACTGACTGTTGGCGATGTTTAATTCTTCTCCCCGAGTCGCCAGTTGTTGACGAGCTTCATCCAGCTCCCCTTGTGTCAAGGACAGCTGTTGCGTTTACTTGTCTACTTGAGCTGTGAGCTCGTCGTACGTTTTCTTCAACTCATACTCGAAGGTCGCCGATAGTAGGTGGTTCGATAGGGAAGTCACCCAAGGTTGCAGCTATATTATGAAATATATGAGTAAAATAGAATACAAGGATTACAATACAGTGTTGAATATGTGATAATATCAGAACAAATAAGGCACCTAGGTCCACATCCGCGTCTTGAGTAGTGATTGGATCTGGACGGCATCTTGACATTGAGCGAGACCTTTTCCAGATCCGGGGGACTTGAAGTAGATGTCTTCTAAGTGCGGCGGCGTTTAGGGACTGGAGGCGTGCGTTGTGTGGGAGTCTGCTCGCGAGCTACGCTCTTCCCTTTTCCTTTTTCTAGCATAGTTCGCAGTGGCGCCCGATCCTCAGAGTCAGCTGGCCCCTCTTGCTCATCTCTCACAGCTAAGGCAAGCTCTACCTCTTGGTCGACATCAATAATAGGAGTGCGGGTCGCCGATGTTACTGTCGGGCTGACGTCTGGCTGAATTGTGACTCCTCCTTCTGAGCTCGAAGACTTGCGGCTAGTTATGATTTCTCTACAATAAGGAAAAGATGGGTTAGTGTCTGTTTTGATACAAGGTCGCAGTTAAAAGGATTCAAATATGATAAAACCTACCAAATTCAGATCTTGTTATCTGCAGAGGTCGCTGGCTAAGCCCCGAAGGAGTAGACCCTCTCCCACTCTGTGAGTCTCATTACATTAAAAGGACATTTGCTCCATTCATTGAGCAAATAGAAGTATTTTTGGAAAAGAGTAGGCTGGTTTTTCTTTGAGGAAGGTGTTTCTTGGGTAGGAGTTGAATTTTGCCATTCAGTGAGGAATGGCCAAGCTTTGGTGTTATGAATAAAAAAGAATCCAACTCGCCATTCGTGCACTTTGGACGATGGGTTCACTAAAAAGTGCATCTTTTGGCGCGAAGAAAGATAGAAAGAGCCTTTTGGTTCTTTATTTGAAAACAAAAATGGAAAAAGCCTACATCAATATCTACCTTGTAATATTTACAGAGTATTATATACCCTGGAGATAAACCGAATAGAATTTGGGGTCATTGCAGGAGGGCGATCTTATATTTTTTTAGAGATAGCAATCGTAAAAGGGTGCGGAAGGAATTTGAAGCCCGCTCTTAGATGTTCAACAAAAAGTGTGATATTATTGGGAGGAGGATGGTCCGGGTCAGTCTGTCCGGCTTCAGGATAGACTGGTTTTGCAGTCTTATGAAGGTTGAAGTTCTTTTTGAACTTCTCAAGATTATTCCGATCAAGAAGCACCCAATGGTTTTCCGCGGCTACTCTGGTAGCTCGCGGGAGAGATGGCAGGTCGGCGTGAGCCGATGATGAGACTATGGTTATTGGGTTTGGAAGGAAAAAATCGGGTTGAGAAGTTGAAGGCATTTGTTGTTGTGTTATGGGAATGCCTTCGGGAATGTGTTCAGTTAATGTCCTAGTTTGAGCCTCAAGTTTAGACCAAGAGATATCTCCCTTAGGTTCATCGATCAAACCGGGTCGAGGCGCAGGTGTGTTTCTTTTTCAATTCTGACTTTTGAGAGGAATTTCTACTGATTCGGTATCAGATGGTGCATATAGGATTGGAGAATTAGGGTTTTGAGAATTGGAGGTAGGTGGAGCTATGTTCATCATTAAAAAGAGAGAGAGAGAGAGAGAGAGAGAGTTCAATCACACTCAGACAACAATTATGGGAAAATAAAACAATTGAGACAATGGATTAGGGAGACTTCTTATCATGTTGATTGATGAATTTGGTGCAGTTGATCGTGCTTGCGATTTTTGCAGAAACTTGAAGGTAATTTTTGCAGAGGAAAATGGCGTAAATTCGTGCTTGTTTTGTGTAAATGAGGACAGATGAAGATGGAGAGGTATTTTGTGTGTTGGGCGGCGTAAAAGTTGGAAAGACACAAGAGTCTCTCGATAGGCGGGAAGGTTAGTAGGGTTTATTGTGGGCCTTTCATTTTTGGCCCATATAATTAAATATACTACGAGGAAAGGAGCAGATGACACGTGTCCGACACTTTGCAGAAATGCATTTAATGTTCTTAAATGGGAAGTGATGGCTGATGATTTTGCGTCTTTTTCAAGGTGCACGATTGCTTGACTCTTGGGGTTAACTCATGATTACATTCTACTTGGTTTTCTAACTCAACCAACCAGAATGTGGGGGATTAGCTGATACGACATCAAATATTCACGTTGGTAACACATGCAGGTATTATACGAATTTATTAGGTGACCTCATCCTATAGAAGGTGTAATCTTTCTGGAAGGTGGGCGAGCTGTCTTGAGGAGTGGCGACCTCTCGTATAAGAGTGGCGAGCTCTTATGTGAGGTGGCGAGCTCTTATGATATAAGCATTATTATACCAGCTCAGCACTAAGTGGTAGCTCGGTGTTGAGAGTTAGGCTTCATGGTTTTTGGGTCCTGACGGGCTAATATTGGTCCATGGCTATTATGGTAATTTAATGAGAGTTCTCAAATCTATGGAAACTTAGCATACAGGAGGAATTCTAATTCTAAGTGGGTCGCTATTTTTGGTATTATAGTTTTAATAGGAGAGGGAAACTCTAAATTGAGAATACTTCTCTTATCTATATAAAGAGGACTCAGACCTCATTCTTTTCTCTCTAAGTTGATTCCTCATCCTACGTTTTAGCTCTCTCATCTCTCTTGAACACTTTCTGACTTAAGCATCGGAGGGCCTACGTCGGGTCCGTCCACCGTCTTGGCTTGGGTTTTGTTCTGCAGGAAAGATCAATCAAGTCGCTATGAGCTTTCTGAAGGCGGATCAGGTCGCGGAATGTATATTCAAGATCAATATATTCTATTTTTAAGGTACCAATCTTTTTGATCGCATCAGTACATATGTGTATATAATTTTTTTTAAATGTTCATGGTTTATATATGTTATGCGTATCTGTTAGACCACACTTTTGAATCACAAGTGTTGTGCGTGATTTGTCAAATTAGTTTTTTTAAACCTGTTATTTTCTTAGAACTTTGTGCTTTTTTTTATATGTAAAATTGTATGTATGTGTGGATTATGCAAAAAAAAAAAAAATTGCATTGTTTTTTGTATATGGGTTAGTTTTTTATGGTGCATCATTAAGTTCATAGTTTGATTATTATAATTTTTATTTCATATTTTATCTGGATTACATTTTTTTCTTTTAGATCTACGAATCATTTAAGAGTTTTTCCAAATACAACTTTAGTGCTTTCTCCTTGCTTATATTCTTTATTTATTTGGATCTTTAAATCATTTTTAAATATTATTTTGAGTTACAATTTATTTTTTTGACAAACTGTTGGTTACGTTTTCTGAGGTATGTGGATCCTTAATGACTTATGATTCCTTCATAATTTTGTTAGTGAGGGTGAATTAATATTAATTCCTCCAATTACTATACCATCTGAACCGAGGTTGTCATTTAATTGCGAAGGACGACAATTTTCTTTGATCGTTTCATTTGTGATGATTAGAAAAGATATAGTAATAAAACTATGAATGTTGTGTGTAATAAAATTATTCATAATATGTAAAAATACATTACTAAATATAGACAATTTTAAAGATTTCAGTACTGTTCGATATTTGGTATATATATATATATATACACACACACACAGTGTTCTAGAAGGCGTCAAAAGGCGTAGGTGTGTGAAAAGGCAGTCAACTTGTTATGTTGACCGTATAAACGCGCCTAGGCATGAAAAGGCGCCATCCTTATAGATGAGTAATCTGATTTTTTTTTTTAAATTTAGCCAAATTTTACAAAATCTATAATGACATCAAAAAATGATCAAATAATTAATATTTCGCAAAAACTATTGTAAGAGTGTCTTATACAGACGACTATATTTTTACAGTAAGATATCATATTTTTATTGTGAAATTCATACTTTTCACAAAAATATGAATAGTTGTTTTAAGAAATATGATTTTATATATTAAAAGTATAACTTATGATCTGAAAAGTATGACCATCTTACATAAGATCGTGAATATTACATTGATATTGTATATATGATTAATATTTTGCTAACTATATCGAAAAATATGTAGACAAATTTGTTAAACATATTTTTTTTACTTATTATAGCAATATAATAAATAAACTAATAAAAATAATTAAAAATATCTTTTCACGCCTAGGCTTTCAAGGCTATCTATCTATCTATCTATCTATATATATAGAGAGAGAGTATTACTTAACTCTACATACATAGTCAATTATTTAATTACGAGTATTACTTAACTCTACATACATGGTCAATTATTTAATTACTTTAAATCATTTAAAAACAATAATATTCAATTATTTACATATAAAAATAATTGCACATGCAATGCACGGGGAAATTATATGTCATATTGAATTATTAAATTAATTGCATATTAATTTATTCCCAATTATTAAACAAGAGAATAAGATTTTTTTTTTTGCAATTTACGATTTGATCTCATGTTATTCTTTTTAGTTCAATTGTTAAATTAGAGAGTAGATAGGCCCTTTATTTAGTTCAATTACACCTCAAATGTAATTTTTTTAATACACAAAATATTAAATATATTATTAATATTGATGGAAGCAACTAGCATTGATTGACAATAACGAAGATCCAATCAAAACTGATAAATAAAACTCACCAGATCGATCTACCAGCATACAAAAAAGTCAATGTTCGAGAAATCTCGTACCAACGAAATTGATCTCGAATTGATCGTTAATTTTCATGAATGACCATAAATTGCATCTGAGTAGTACACTACAAAAAAACAACGATTTTCCGAGGGACAATCCGAGGGAATTGACTTCCCTCGGAAATTTCCGAGGGAAAATCGAGGGAAAGTTAATTCCCTCATTTTTTTCCAAGAGAAATTCAATCCCTCGGAATTTCCTTCGGAAATACGGGCGCCAAAATATGCCGCCATAATTTCCGAAGGACAAACCGAAGGATGACCGACAGAATTAGATATAGTAAGTGATTTTAGAATATAATAATATAATATTTATTTATTTAATTTTAATGTTAATTATTTGAGAATTCTATTTAAATACAGGAGCGGGAGACGGGTGCTCCGGCTACGTGCTACGATCTTTTTAAACGTACGCACCAAAAGAAAGACGGCGCGTGGGTCGATAGGAGATCTATTAATATTAATGTGAGTCTCTTCTTATTTTTAACTTATTCTTTGATTTTAACGTAAAATTTTAATAACGAGTTGTGTTTCAGGAGGAGTACGAGCGACATCTGACCCAGGAACAGGAACGTGCGTCTTCCCAGGAGGAGAGTAACGAGGTTGACCAGGACCAGGTTTTCCTCGGCGTCGCCGGGTTGAGAAAGGGACGGCTTTACGGCACCGGCGCGTATGGGAAGATGGTGGCTGCTACGAAGGGTTTATTGAAGGGCGGCTCTTCCACCTCCTCCCAGGCTGATAGGAGCCACATGAGAGATCTCGAGGAGCAGGTCGAGGCTCAGAGGGCGCAGCTCGAGGCGTTGCAGCAGCAGGCAAACGAGGAGAGGCGACAACGTGCGGAGGAGCGCCGGCAGCAGGAGGAATTTCAGGCGCGCATGGCTGCCCAGATGGCACAGATGGCTCGTGTCCAGCAGCAGTTGCCCGCTCCCCATCAGCATGCAGTACCCCCCTCCCCATCAGCAGTATCCCCCCTCCCCATCCATAGAACATTTTTATGGTTCATATAAACTTTGTTACTGTGTCGATCGAACGCATGTAATTATTCTTAAATACTCAAATTCTTTTTTATAATGATTGGTTTATTTATTTGTCTTTTCTTTAATTACTGATTTGCATCTTTTTGTACATATTTTCATTATCGTTTTTGTTTCACGTTGCGTGTTTTTCGCTTGCTTTTTGGTGATTTAGGAGTCGGGTTGGCCATTTTTCGTATTTCTAGATTTTCTTAGTTTTTGTACGTTTTGTTATTAATTTTCGTAGTTTTT
>BMAC01000079.1:1323146-1343925 GCA_014905375.1 Phtheirospermum japonicum
TTATAAGCCCGCTGGTCGTGGCAGTCGATCGACTGCTCTTCTCGGTCGATCGACTGCAGTCGATCGGTTGCCGACAGTCGATCGACTACTCTTGTCAAAAAGTACGAAAGTCTCTGTAATCCAGTCGATTTCGCCGTTGCAGTCGATCGGGTGCCAGTCGATCGACTAGCTGTCGATCATCAAATGACCAGTCGATCGACTGCTCTTGCAAAAGGCTTAAAAAGTACTGGAATCCAATCGATTTGATCACGTCAGTCGATTGTTCAGTCGATCGACAGGCATTCCAGTCGATCGACTGCATTCCAGCAGTCCACTCCATTTTTGCTCCTGTTTTCTCCCAAAACTTCCCAAACTGGACCTACATGAACCCAAAAACTTCATAAACACTACTTTCTTAAAGAATGTACACTAGATTGAAAGAAAAACAAGAAGAGAGTTAGAAGGTCGTGGGTTGCCTCCCACGTAGCGCGTTTGGTTCACGTCGTTCGCTCGACGATTATACGAGAATGTTATCCAGGATCCAAAAATAGGTGACGATCATGCCACGCCTTGGTGTTCTCGAGTAGGGACACCGGGTGATCAGTATCACCAAGGTGGGCGCGTAGTGCAAGCCGGAAGATCGAGAAATCAAGAACGTGGGCTTGCTTCGGTGGTCGTAAGCGTGAGTAGTCGATCACCCAGACGTGATCATCCAAATATGGGTTGGTGTGCTTCTTCGTCTCCCCAACCGTCGTCCCCTTTCTCTCGACTTTAGAAATAGTCGTAGTCGCGCACGAGAGAGTAGGACCCATCACATCTTCCTCCTCCTCTTCCACCTTTTCTTGTTTAAGTAGTGGCAAAGTTTCGGGTGGAGGCGAAAGAGGCTCGATCAGCTCCACATCCTCCAAGGCCGGCACAATTGCATCTTCCTCGCCTATAGCAGGTAAGCTCGATAATCCAAGTGCCATCAGCGACCCCGAAGATATCCCCTCCTCACTTTCCACTACAACCTCTTCGCAATATCCGAGAGGGGTTGCGTTGCTTTCCGACCTATTCTCTTCATTCTCTATATCTACCTCATAGCGTTCACCTTCCGAAAGATCGTCAAATCTCGAATTATCATCAACGACCGTGGGAACCGCCTCATCAAAGAAGGGTATCTCGTCAGGGTACGGATTGTTTAGCTCACCCAAGTCATTGGCCATTTGCTTAGCGTGGGTCTCCATGCGATCGAGGCTTCCAACGAGCTCGACTAAGAGAGACTCCACGTCCGGAGATAGGGGCGTTTTCTTTACCCTACAACTTTTTACCGCTTTTATTAGCTTAATTACGCAATGAGGACATTGCTAGGTTTTAAGTGTGGGGTGGTTAGAATCGTCCTAGGTTTTTAATTTCGTCGTGTGCTTGCTTGTGTTAGTTTGAGAAACGTGTGTGATATTGTTGCTTGGACCCTTGGCGAAGTGACGCGGTTTTTATGATTTGTTAAGATGTTTAGATTGTCGATCGAATTTAGGTGGTTTAACTTGTTGGGATTCCCGTTCGGTTTTAGCTTCGTGCTATCCTTGTGCTCATTTGGAACTAGTGCCTCGACTAGCCCTCGTCATTAAACACTCTCTATAGGTTTTTGTTTGTAAATTGGAGTCATCAATTGCTCCACGTGCTCGATCGAAAAATTCGAAAGTTGCTAGTAGAAACGAATGATCGGAGTCATTTGATAGCCTCGTATTTTCACATTATTATGCAAGTACCTCACGTCTACGGTACATTAAAAAAAAAAAAGAGAGAGAGAAAAAGAAAAAGAAAAGAAAAATACGAAAAGAGATGAATAAACAAGGATACGTTATAAATCCTTGAAGTTATTGTATAGCACGTTTTTTCCATTTGTTTCGATTTTTATTATAGTTTTGTAAAGAGAAGTGTTGATGATCTTGGCTAGTCGGGAGTCGATTAAAGGTTCGAGCGTGGATAGACCTTAGCCGGGGCAAGGACGGGGAGACCGACTTGTTGGATCGTTTAAGTCCTTTTAGGTTTCGGAAGTCGATCTAAATTACCTTAGCAAATCACATTGTCGTCCTTTTAGCCAAAGCTAACAAACAACGTAGCGTACGACGTCTCGAACTATTTTTGTGCATTAGCCTAGGGTTGGTCGGGGGTAGTTTTGTAAATATACGTTAGTTTTGCTTGAGGACAAGCAACCGTTCTAAGTGTGGGTTCCCCGGCAACGGCGCCAAAATTTGATCGAAGATTTTCCGACGCTCTAGAAATCGTCTCCGCAATAGTACGGAGTCGACTGTAGATGCGGTGAGTTGTCCCGAGTCGTGTCTCTCGAGGATGGATGTGATCGGCCGTCGGATTTCTTTATCGTTCTTATTGTCGGTTTTGATTAAACTAATTTAACCTAAGAAAGCGATAGTCATTGTTCGGTTTTTATAACTAAGATGTAAATTGAAACTTAAGATTTAAAAAAATTAAAACATTTAAAGGAAATTAAAGCTTATATTAAAAACGATCAATTTAAACTAATTAACTTATTAAAACTTAATAATTTTAAATTAGGAAAATGGAGGGAAAATTAAAGTCAACTTATTTGAATAAGTCAACAAAGTACTTAACATTAATTAAAGGTTTTAAATAGGAAGATTCAATAAACTTTTACAAACTTTGAAATTAACTACAACTTACTAACTTAAAAGCATAAGTTCATAAGCTAGAAAGCTATAAAATGAAATTGAGAATTTTGAAAGATCAAAACAACCACAAACCAAGAACCAAACTTCAATATAAGATCAAGAGAAAATAACATGGAAATTAAGCTATATTAAAGGAAAGAGATTACCCAAATGTACTTGATTACACAAAAGCTTGAATGAGGAAAAGCTTGAAAGCTGAAAGATTCTTCACAAATGGAACTTAAAATAAAGCTTGAAGATGAAACAACTAAGATCTTAACTTAACTAATCTATATCTAATTACTAGAATTTATAGGAATTAAAACTAATTAAAAAGATGAAAAGCCAAAAGTTTTCTGAAGTTGGAGAAGCTTTCTTGGAGAGGAAAGCCCTGATGCAAGTTGGGTTCTTGAAATGACGTCTGATTGCTAATATCTTCAAAAAAATCTGCTTTTCAGTCGATCGACTGAGAAAAAGCAGTCGATCGACTGGCAGTCGATCGGCCTTGTCGGCAGTCGATCGACTGCGGTGTAAAAAACGGCCTGAAGCCCTGTAATTCCGTCGATCTTGAGAGGACCCAGTCGATCGACTGCAGTCGATCGGCCAAGTAGGCAGTCGATCGACTGCCTTGTCAAAAACTTCAAAACTCGCTGGAATCCAGTCGATTTTAGCCGGGTCCAGTCGATCGACTTAAAGGTCAGTCCGGTCGACTGGATTCCAGCGCCCGGCCTCGATTTCTCGTTCTTTTCGCGTCCGCCGGTTTTGTCGAACCTCGTCCGCTGCGCTTCCTTGCTTTGTCCGTCCACTCCCGAGTCGAGTATCAACGATCCCAAATGAGCGTGGGCCCCGCTTGGACGTCCTACGGCCAAGAAAAATGGAAATGTGAAAAACTACGAAAATTAATAACAAAACGTACAAAAACTAAGAAAATCTAGAAATACGAAAAACGGCCAACCCGACTCCTAAATCACCAAAAAGCAAGCGAAAAACACGCAACGTGAAACAAAAACGATAATGAAAATATGTACAAAAAGATGCAAATCAACCACCCCACACTTAGAACGGTTGCTTGTCCTCAAGCAAAAACTAACGTATATTTACAAAACTACCCCCGACCAACCCTAGGCTAATGCACAAAAATAGTTCGAGACGTCGTACGCTACGTTGTTTGTTAGATTTGGCTAAAAGGACGACAATGTGATTTGCTAAGGTAATTTAGATCGACTTCCGAAACCTAAAAGGACTTAAACGATCCAACAAGTCGGTCTCCCCGTCCTTGCCCCGGCTAAGGTCTATCCACGCTCGAACCTTTAATCGACTCCCGACTAGCCAAGATCATCAACACTTCTCTTTACAAAACTATACTAAAAATCGAAACAAATGYAAAAAACGTGCTATACAATAACTTCAAGGATTTATAACGTATCCTTYTTTATTCATCTCTTTTCGTATTTTTCTTTTCTTTTTCTTTTTCTCTTTTTTTTTTATTTTGCTGATTTCCGTCGATTTGGGTGTGAGGGGAGAAAAACTGCAGCCCGGTCGACTGCTATTTATAGACCCGCTGGTCGTGGCAGTCGATCGACTGCAGTCGATCGGTTTCCGACAGTCGATCGACTGCTCTTTTTTCAAATTTTAATAATTAAACAGACATTAAAATTAAAAATTAATAAAAAAAATTAAATCTGAGGGAAATATCCTTCGGAAATCCCTCGAAAACTTAAAAATATAAAAAAAAATAAAAAAAAAATGAGGGGATATTCCCTCGGAAATCACTCGGAAATAGAAAAATCCGAGGGGCAACAAATCCCTCGGTTTTCCGAGGGAAAAATATCCCTCGGATATTTCCTATTTCCGAAGGAAACAAATCCCTCAGAATTCCAAGGGAAAAAGATTCCTCGGAATTCCGAGGGATTTATTTCCTTCGGAAATAGGAAATATTCGAGGGAAAATATCCCTCGGAATTCCCTCTGTTTCATATTTTCGAGGGAAAATTTCCCTCAGAACAAAATTGCGAGGAGTGTTTTTCCGAGGGAAATTTTCCCTCGATTTGTCCAAAACCGAGGGATTTTCCCTTAAAACCGAGGGAAAAGTCCCTCGAAAATTTTGAATTTTTTTTTTGTAGTTGTAGCGCGATTAAATCTTCTGAGAGGGCACCAAATAAAATATAATACCACTTATTAAGTAGATAATACTCCAATTATTAAGGGGATGAAAATATCTACGGATAAAACACAACCTTTCGTGAAGGAGACAAGCATATACTAAATAATAACAATAAATATATTGAGAATTGATGGTTTCCCACCATCTCAGAGAGGAAAGATAGGGGAAGAAGAAGATGATGGTGTCTAGGGTTTATCGAGAGAAAAGAGAAAGCTCGAGTATTATTTAGGAAATACTTCAATTACCGTCAATTTTATAACCAGATCTTCACACATATTGCGAGGGATGTATTTCCGACCAATATATTTATGTAGGCAAACACTTGTATTAGGCCAGATTAATGGGTCATGAACCGTTAGGCCATCCGATACTATAATGTATTGGTTTTTGTACTGTGATGTATTGGTTTTTTTTTGTAATGTATTAGTTTTTCATAAATCTCTAATCCGTGCTATATTGTATTGGTTTTTGTATTGTAATATATTTATACTATAATGTATTGGTTTTTTATTATAATGTATTGATTATTGCACTATAATGTATTGATATAAAATTTTGGATTAACGAATAATCCGTTAGTACGGCCTAATAAGAGTGTTGCCCGTTAAGTATAATAAGAGAATAAGATTTGTTTACTTTAACTTATGATTTGGTCATATTGTCTTGAATTCAATTCAATTATTAAGTTAGGGAGTATATGGACCGTTCATTCCAATATGTAATTTAAGAAACACCTCAGTTAACATCGATTATATAACAAAATATTTGTACATCGGTGTATTTCCAACAAAACAATAAGTTAAATTAGGGAGTAATATTTGGATGCCTTAAACTAAGGAATAGACTTCATTTAGTCTGATTACACCTTGAAAGTAATTTAAGAAAAAACTCAATTTTCATCGAATTCGCTCAATCTTATAACCAAATGTTTGAAACAATCTCATAATTTATAATTCATCTACTTTAAAAATGGTCTTCATTTATACCGTGATGCTTTGCAATATAAAAGTAATTTAGTTTCGGAAATTTGGTTATAACGAACGATTGATAATCAATCGCAATGCTGTGTAGTAACATAAATGACATAATTAAAAATGTAAATACAAATATAAACGATTAGATAACATAACATCTCAGGCTTACTGAGTCCAATATAAATAAAAAGAAAGTCAAAATATAAGACTTCCCAATAAACAAACATTATTTGGGATAAAATAACTTAGTTAATTTGATCGTTGTCAAATAGGAAGTAAGTAGATATTTAGTAGGTAACGACTGTATACTAGTATAACATATAGACTTTGAAATAGTAGTCTGTGCATTAGCGAGTGTATAAATAAACTCGAAAGTATAGCGATTGCGAACTTGCAAATGACACGATTAACAACTGATCGAACTCGAAATATCATGTGTAATTCATTTTTGTGATTCCAAGTAGGTCTGACCACAATTTCACAATCCTCGGTTACGGTTTCGGAATCGCCAATTCCCGGTTCCAACAAATGGGAGATCGTAACCGAAATTATGGTCTTATAATTCCGATTCTGGTTCCAATTCTTGTCCGGTTTCCTCCACGGTTCCGATTTCGGAACCGGAACAGTCTGTTATTATTGTTATTATTTTCCTATTTTCTTACATTATTTAAACCTTAGATAATATTTTTCATTATATATATAACCTCGTCCGCTTGAGTTGCACCCTCCTTCTGGCATCTTCTTTTTGCTCTCGTCCCTCTGGCCCCCATTTTCTTCTCTCTCCCAACTCCCATCTCTCCCTCTTGCTGCCATAACCTCAAGCCTGCGCATTGCCCACCGCCATAAGTGAGGCCTTAGTATAAGCTTGTGAGGGAGAAGCCCCAATTTCAAACTCTAAACCCTAGCCACCAAAAAGAGGTAATTAAGAATTGCGATTTTAACTTTCTTGTCGCTAATGTTTCGTTTCTAGTTTTGATGGCAAAATGGTGTTATTTGAACCCTTGAAAATAACGATAGAGTTTGAATAGTTTAATTTTTCTATCTGAATTTATTGTTTTGGCAGTGATTTTCTATGAATTAAAAGTGTGTGCAGTGTTCTTTTCTGGTCAACTTTCTTGTAGTGTTTGTCGTTTCTTGTAGATAAACCCTTTTCTTAAGTTATAAACTATTTAAGGGGTTTTAGAGTTGGGAAAGTTGGGTTAGGGGATGCCATTGTGTTTGATGATTTATAATTTTTTATGTTTTGTTGATTTGATTGATATTGTGTCATTTGAAATTGTGTTTGGATGTGTTTTTACTTTACAATCTTGTTTTGTTGGTTTTCAAGCCAAGAAATAGAATATCTTGGGCTGAAAACATTAGGATATCAAGCCTGGGAGAGGTTCCCTGGCCTTAGCTGGTTCTAATCTCTTGCATTTGTCTTCCGCAAATTTATGCGGTCTTGTTTTTTCAAGGTAACCTAATTTTCCTCATCAATTGATTAATTTCATGTGCTAATATCCTTAGTGATACCCTAAACTGATCTTGATGATCCTTGCCTTCAGAATGATTTTTTTGACTTCTCCAAACTATATATCATACAAATAAAGGTAATCCTTTTATATCTGCATCTTATGTAAACGATCTTGAGGCTAAACTCCATAAAAGTTAGTCATCTTAACAGACGCATAGATAGGCAAAGAAAGTAGATTGGCTCAAATAGAAAATGACAACCAACTAACTTTTGATCAACATCTGAAGTGTAGTCATGCCCTTGATCATGTAATTATAGTAGTTTATATTTTTGGTTTCAATTATGTTTGTTCATTTATCTCTTAGTTGTTTTGTTATATATTTCAGAACTCTTTTGGTTTATCAGTGGGAGGTATTGACAAATTCCTCTGTTTCTTTCTTTCTGCACAAGTTTTAGCTCCACTCCATAATGGGATTTTCATTGTTCATATATATAAACCAGAAAAACTAAATAAAAGATTTTATTGGTTATTATAGTGGTAATTTAAAGGAAATGGAGTGGAGGCAAATGCAGGATTGGTGGGTGGAATAAGCTTGTTAGAATTCACCATGATTTTGATAGTGGGGATATGAGTGTCCATGAGTGATCAATTAAGTTTTGGTTCTTGAATTTATTCTTATGTTATTATTGGTATATATGGTCGTATGGGTTAATTATATTTGCAATAAGTATTTACAATGACGTGATCCTATCGAAATTGTAGAATATGCTTTGTTCAATTTTATTTCTTAACATTTTTGCCAATGAATGCTATTGTTCGTTATTGGCATTAATGCTTTTCTTCTTTAAATTAGTTGTAGGTTAATTCATAATGAAGAACTGAAGCATGACTTGGGAAATGGGTACATAGATGGAGTTTTTTTCATTGTGTGTGTACTGTATGGAGTACATAATTAGAGAACAGTTGAACATTACTATTGTATATACTTTGAGTAAGTGAATGAATGTGGATGCACTTGTTTATGTATAAATTTGTTGTTTAATAAATTATTTGTTCTTCAATATTTAGCAATATTAATATTTTATTATTAGTGATGTGTAGAATAACTAATAATATGAATTTTGCAATGTGCGCAGAAAACATAAAATATTAAAACGCATAGCTAGCTGGGGAACACAAATGAATGAAATACATCGACACGTCTCCACGTCCTAATAATTAATCAACTCTTTGATAGAATAAGTTTCTCGACACACTCTTTGTGGATCCTAAAATAACAATTAGAGCATTCGAATGCTATTCCATCGGATTCTCTGATGATTCGCTCACAATGGGCACACCAGTAGCCATCAACTGAAAGTGCTCGAACACATGCCAAGGGACAATCATGGCACGGGACACGAATAGTAAACCCGAACTTGATCCTGGAAAGATGATCCAAAGTGGGAATGCAAAAAATGTGAAAAAATTGGTCGCATTCCTTGCAACCGTAGTACCAATGGCTATCGTCGATGTCTATTTCGCAAATCTCACAAAACATAATTTCTTCTTCTTCTTCTTGGTCACCACCATCCCTTACTACTAATTGATGATGTATGTGGGTACTGCAGGTGGTGGTGGTAATTAGCTTGAGAGGGTGTGGATCGAATTTGTGGGTGACTGTATTCGGAAGGAGAGCACACTTGGCATGTATTATGAAGTTACGACAGCTGTTACATTCATAGCCAACCCCATACCAAATATTGATTTCATGGCCGCAACAGATACACATCTTGTTGCTATAATACTCCAGTGCATGAAGAATGTGTGACTTTGCGTGTCCTTCATGCGTGATTGAGGTATGCATAAAGGCACACACCACATCCATATAAAAACCACAATCCTCACAAACGTAGGCGAACCCATTGCATTGGCGATTGCAACCATAGCACAAGAACATATTGAAGGGAAGACGAGGCATGTCTGCCTTTGACACGAGGGTAAAGGGGTGGCCTTTATCTTTATTGTTATGAAACCAGTGTTGAGTGATTAATGTGGTCGGAAGATGTGCGCAACACCTGTGGAGAAAGAAATCTCTGCATGGACCATCATCATTATTATTAATACTAACTGTAAAATGGATCAAACGGAGAAATGAGTTGTATGCAAGCGTTGCATACACGAGCAACACCAACAACTGGATGATGATTGCTAAAAATATTATCTTCATCATGAATCTTGGAACAAGATGAGGTCCTCCCCCGGTGCAACGGGCAGGGGCGGATCTACTTACTTATTTGGGGGGGCCATGGCCTCCCCAAAATTTTTCAAAAACCTTACTACCGTATATGATTATTTGATTTAATTTGTATAATTATAAAAGGCCTCCCCTAATTTACATCTACATAAGTTGGTCTAGTGGTAAGTGGCCCCCTTTAAACTGCCCAAAAAATGTCTGGTTCAAACCCCACCACCCTTAATTCTTTAAGCCTTTTTTTCTTTCTTTTTATTATTTAGATTTTGTTTTGCAAAACTTGTCACAATTCAAATCATATAGCCCCTTATTTCTTTTTCTCTTTCATTTTATTTTTTAAGAAAAAAATTGATCCCTATAAATAGCCTCTAATTTCTTAATTCTTTTATTCTTCTCTTTGTTTTAATTTTATTTTTTTAAGCCTTTTTCTCTTTCTTTTTATTATTTAGATTTTGTTTTGTTTTGCCAAAACTTGTCACAATTCAAATCACATGACCCCTTATTTCTTTTTCTCTTTACTTTTATTTTTTTAAGAAAAAAATTGATCCCTATAAATAGCCTCTTATTTCTTAATTCTTTTATTCATCCCTTTGTTTTAATAAAAGATTTCCGATCCCTATAGATAGCTCCTTATTTTTTTTTTTTTTACCTTTATTTTTTATTAAAAAATCTGACGCCTATATCCCATTATTTCCTTTTTCTTCCCTTTTATGTTATTCAAAAATAATTATTCACAACCTCCCCAAACATAAAAACCTGGATATGCCCCTGCGGATGAGCCTCCCGTTTAGCAGGGAGATCATTAGCACATTGGTCGTGCATCACGCTGAGATTATTACGATCGATGGTGATGAAGGGAGTGGAGAAGATGGGCAGACGACAAGCATTGCATAGAGTTTCCATCGTCGGGATCAGCGTTGTTTTGTACTTCAACATCCCGACCACGAGTGTGAGTATCAAGAACAGACTGGATGAACCACCTGCCTGACATTGTTATTGATGGCTCAACTCTCAACAACACAGCAATGCCCAATTTCTCTCTCTCTTTCTCTCTCTCTGTGTATATATATCATTTTGAAAAATGTATGAAAAAAGTTGTATACTTAACGTTGAAATGCAAAAACTAAAATAAAATTTTGCAACAAAACAATAAAGAAACTAAAGGGGACAGAATAATCATCTTTGAGTGATACCAAACCTCCAAGTATACTTTAAGTATCACATATATACAATATTATATTCTTTAAGTATACTGGATGAACCAGCTGTAAAATGAACCAGACGAAAAAATAAGTTGTACGCAAGCGTTGTATACACGAGCAACATCATCATGAGTAGTTAAAGGATGATGATCATTATCAATATGATGGTCATGTAAGATCCATGTACTTTATGACTTCAAATAATAATAACTTGCTATCATCATGATCAGCACTAGTAATAACAAATCGCGCATACACATGTACCAGCGAAATACGTATCTTGACCAGGATATGTGAGCAGAAGAGGATGCACTCTTGTCGTCGATATTGATAGCATTGGGTAACTGCTACACACGTACATCGTGCATCTTTTGAATATTTTCTAATGAGAAATATGAATAGGAAAAATCGATATTCGGTTTGGTTTAAATCTTTTACATGAACTCAAATGAACTTTGTATTTAAAATGATTTATATAAAATACATATAATTGAATTCATGTAGTCCTCATGCAATATATAGTACATTTATAATTAATTAATATATGAATTACACAATAAAGAAAATGAGTCCTCTTTTATCCAATGGGAATCACGACCTATGCCTTAAATGGATATGTATAAGTAAGAAGCATTTATGAATTCATATAGTCCCCTTGCTAAATCAATATTTTTGGCAGTACAAATTACTAATTTATATATAGGTACAACAATATAGTTATTGTTGAGGTGTGTCACTGTCACTACAAGAAAAATTATCGATAATTAACTTAAAAGAATCTGCAAAGTGTTAAAGAATTTGTTATAGGTAAATATTTATCAATAAAACTTAAAATTATTTATAAATATTTATAATGTTTCTATTAATTCGAAGACAGTAGATTTATTTATAATTTATCGGTATACTTTGAATTTTTTTTTTTCTAAACATAATTGTTAGATTTAATAATGAAATTATTATTGTCGATAAAGTGAAAAGTTTTTTATTTGAGGTGTGTATTCATCTTTCCTAAATGATAAAAGTAAACTCAAGGGATAAAAATGTTAAACACATGGTAAGTTGTTGAGTAAAGAAGATAAAGAAGCATGCATTTAGTAAAGTAAATCCTGATTCCAGCATCGGGTGCGTGAATAAGACAAAGATGACATCAACTCACTATTTTTAAAGTCAGGGTTCCAAAGGGCATGAGGAGAGGGCGGCAATGCAAAGTTTGAAGATTCTTACGTGTAAATAGGTGCGAAAAGATATTTAGGTGCAAAAAGATATTTTTAAATATTTTTATTATTTTATTTATTATTGTTATAATAAGTAAAAAAATATATGTTTAATAAATTTGTTTACAAATTTTTAATATAATATGTAAAATATTAATTATCTATACAAAATCAACGTATTATTCACAATCTCATATAAGGTTATCATACTTTTCAAATCAGTAATTACACTACAAATAACCAGGCGCATGCTGACGGCTTTTAACGGAAAAGAAATTGATGACGGGCAAGGTCCGTCAGCGCCGTGCCCGTCAGCGACCCGTCAACATTTTTTTTTTGCGACGGGTTCGTTGACGGGCCCGACTCACGGGTCAACGCCTGTCCGTAAAATTAAAAAAAGATGTTGACGATTTTTGCCTGTCAGCAATATTAAATTATAAAGAAATTCTGACGGGTCTCGTGCCCATGAGCAAATTTGATCAAAATTCAGATCCTCATCTTTTTTTCTGCTCGCAGAAACACACACACCAAAAATAAAGCCCCAACCTCGCCGCCCGCCAGCACCGGAGAGGAGACACCACCAAACATCGTACGGACGGACAGACGGAGAGGAGAGAGCGACGGACGGCAACGCCGCCACCCACCACCACCACCGTCGGCCAGCCACCAGGTATTTTTTTTATTTTTTGTTCAATTTTTTAATTAATTGTTTATATATATAATTGTATATTTATTTAAAAAATATTAATTATTGTTAAGATTAATTAGCAAATAATTCGAGAAGTTAGGGTTGAATTGTAATTATTCAGATATTTTGGTTTGATTTTTAAAAATAGGGTCAGTTTAAGGTTTAATTTGGAATATTTCAAAAAAAAAAGGTTGAATTATAATTATTTAGATATTTGGGACTATTTTCAAAAATTAGGAATAGTTTGGGATTTATTTATCAATTAGTTTAAAATTTTAGAGTTGAATTATAAATATTTATGTATTTGTGGTTGATTCAAATATATTGATTATTGATGGGTTTAGTTGGTAATAAATTCAAGAAACTATGACTGAATTATAATTATTTTGATATTTGAGTTCGTTTTCAAAAATTAGGACTAATTTAAGGTTTAAATTGGAATATTTCAAGAAATTAGGGTTGAATTGTAATTATTTAGATATTTGGGTTTGATTTTAAAAATTAGGGTTAGTTTAGAGTTTAATTATCAAATGCCGTAGTGATCGGAAAGTTTGATACGTCGGTGAAGACGTGGTTTACGGTACCAGTCGAAAGGTTTTGCCCCTCCAATAACGGATTTTAAGATTTATTTTATGATCAATTATATTCTTTCTTTATACCCTGAAACACTTACCTTAGACCCGTTTGGAATTTAGTATCATATAGAGGGTTTGATATTAAATTATGAATTGTCAACTTATTTGGACAGTATGAGAATGTGATTGTAATGTAATTACTACGTATGTATTTTGTGGACTTTTTTAATTAATTATTTTATATATAATTGAGAACTTATTTAAAAAATATTGATTATGTTGAAATTAATTAGCAAGTAATTCGAGAAATTAGGGTTGAATTGTATTTATTTAGATATTTGGGTTTAATTTTGAAAATTAGTGTTAGTTTAGGGTTTAATTTGAAATGTCTCAAAAAATTAGGGTTGAATTGTATTATTTAGATATTTGGGTCCATTTTTAAAAATTAAGAATAGTTTGGAATTTATTTATCAATTAATTTGAAATTTAGGGTTGAATTGTAAATATTTATATATTTGGGGTTGATTTCGATTATTGATTATTAATGGGTTTAATTGAAAATAAATTCAAAAAACTAGGGTTCAATTATAATTATTTAGATATTTTAGTTCATTTTCAGAAATTAATATTATTTTAAGATTTAAATTGGAATGTTTCGAGAAATTAGGGTTGAATTATAATTATTTAGATATTTGAGTTTGATTTTAAAAATTAGAGTTAGTTTAGGGTTTAATTATCAAATATCGTAGTGATCGGCAAGTTTGATACGTCGGTGAAGACGTGGTTTACGGTTCCGGTTGGGAGGTTTCGTCCCTCCAATAACGGATTTTAAGATTCACTTTAGGATCAATTATATTCTTTCTTTATACATTGAAACACTTACCTTAAACTCGTTTCGATTTAGTATCAAATAGAGAGTTTGATACTAAGTCCTGAATTGTCCACTTATTTGGACAGTTTGAGAATGTGATTATGTATCTTGTGGACTTTTGAATTTCGGTTTCTATCACTCCTTTGTTCTAGGGTGCACTGCAATATATGTGTAATCAGAGAACTAAGAGGAGGTGCTGCCGAAATATCCAGGTTCTCAAAACGGATAGTAAGATAATTTTATTACTTAACATCACATTCTTGAATGGGATATGGCCCTTACCAAAAATTCAATCATTTTCTATAAGCACCCTCATAGCGCTCGCTTATCTATAATTTCATCATCTATATTATTAATCAGAATTAGGATATCATAGAATGAGTTCTGTACGTAGTTAGATGTACAAACTGAGTTATCAGTCGAATACGTTTGTGGAAGGGGTGGAGAGTTTCATACAATTTTCACTAACACATGAAGCAACGAAGGACGGGAAAAAATGAAGTGTCCCTGTAGTCATACTAAATGTAAGAATTGTAGTTACCACGATGTAAACGAGATCAAATTTCTTCGCGTTAAAAATGATTTCGTACGAGATTACTGCATCTAGACATTCCATGGTGAAACAAATCTTAGTTGCATGCATCGTGTTGACCTTGAGGTTCACGTTGGAGGATCATCTTACGCGCTCCTGAAGAATTCTCAAATGCTTACATCAATATGGTTCACGATGCAAACGGTCCGAACTTTGTATTGAGCCCTACTGTTGAATAACTACTGAGGCCCAGAAGTTTTACGATATATTAAGTGCTGGAAATCAACTTTCGTATCTCGGATGTGAGAAACTTCTCAGTTATCTCTAGTTGCCCGTCTCATAAACCTGAGGGCAGAAAATCGCATGTCCCACAAGTGCTATGATCAAGTACTGAATTTAATCAAAGAGGTTGTGTCGAAAGATAATCATATACCAGATGACTTCTATAAGAGTAAGAAATTATTAGGGGGCATGGGCCTACCGATCGAGAAGATCGATTGTTGCATGAACAATTGTATGATTTATTGGAGAGATGATTCTTATTTGACCAGTTGCGAGTTTTGCAACCATCCTTGGTTCAAATTCGCTAAGTAGTGAAAAGCAAAACGACATAAAAGTAGCATTGCGCATAAGAAGATGTATTATTTTTCATTAACTCCTCGTCTGCAAAGGCTATACGCATCTGCAACAATTACAAAGGGCATGAGGTGGCATGCTGAACAAGTTGTTGATGATGGTGCGATGCGTCATCCGTCAGATTCAGAGGCCTGGAAATATTTCAATCAAACTCATTCGGAGTTCGCCACCGAAAGTCGAAATGTAAGATTGGGCCTTGCACAGATGGTTTTCAACCTTTTGATAGTTTCGGGGAGCAATATTTCTCGTGGATGGTGATAGTCACACCATACAACTTGCCTCTATGAATGTGTATGAAAGAGCAATACATGTTTTTTAGTGTTCTTGTTCCAGGCCCCAAAAACCCGAAGGATAAGTTGGATGTATTTCTTCTACAACCTCTAATCGCTGAGTTGAATCAGTTGTGGACGATCGGTGCACCCTTGTATGATATCTCTAAAATATAGAATTTTCAAATACGGACAGCCCTCATGTGGACAATTGGCGATTTCCCACCTGCTTCATGATGTCTGGTTAGAGTACGGTTGGGAGATCGGCATATCCACATTTCATGGAACGTTCGGATGCATTTACTCTCATGTGCAGCGGGAAATAATCTTGGTTGATAATCATCGGAAGTTTCTTGATTCTGGCCATCCTTTCCGAAAAGATAAAAGGAGTTTAAAAAAAAAAGAAAGGTGGAGACTCCACCGTCGACCGTATGGTTAGGAACGGAAATTTTGGCAGAGATTGAGAGTTTGGGGCTTTGGAAGTTACTGATCTAGATGTAGAGGTCGTCAATGGATGCATAACAAAATCAAGTGGTTGGAGAAAAAGAAGCATATTTTGAGATTTGTTATACTTGAGCAAAAATTTAATTCGGCATAATCAAGATGTTATGCACATCGAGAAAAATGTGTTTGATAATATTTTTAACATGGTTATGAATGTCAAAGGGAAGACAAATACACTCTCAAATCCAAGGATGAACTGAACGAATATTATTTTCGTCCCGGCCTACAACAAGATGCAGCAGGAAAGTATCCTAAGACTTGTTACACATTGGATAAGACATCAAAAGTTGCTTCGTGTGAGTGGGTAAAAGCTCTTCAATTTCTAAATGGATATGAATCAAATATTGGGCATTACGTTGATATGAAGGGATTGAGATTATTCGGGATGAATAGTCACGACTGTCATGTGTTCATGTAAAGGTTGATACCAATTGCCTTTCGAGAATTGCTTCCCCATCCTGTGTGGAAGGCCCTCACAGAGCTGAGTTTGTTTTTCTAGAACCTCAACAGCAGAGTAGTTGGGAATCATGATACAGGTTGTTTAGAGCGTGATTCCTCTAATTTTGTGTCAACTTGAAAAGATTCTTTTGCCTAGTTTTTTTCCCCTCAATGATAACCTAGAACCGAAAGTGTCAGTTCAAGTTAATCATAAAACTAATACACACATGTATATTTTGAAATTATATTAATTCATCTATCCCGATTCAATTGTGCTTAAATTTTAATATTTTTAAGATGAAAGGTAGAGGTCATGGAGGTTCTTCTCTAGGCCCATATATGGGTCGTGCTTCTCTTGGTTCATCATCATCGTCTCATCGTCACTTAGAGGATGAAAACGTGATACCCCGTCCAATGCTAGTACATCGAGAGGCCTCATGCCACCACGTCCTGGTATGATCGAGGCCTATGTCATCCCACCGAGGTAAGTAACTTTAATTTAATTTTTATTGTTAATAAATTCTTTATTTTAATATATCGTCAGTTGTGGTGGCCCGAGTTTTTGGTAATTAACTAATATTATTTTTGAAAATCGTTATATTTAATGATTTTTATTAATCAGATTGTTTTGTTTTGCAGATGCGCTGTTATTGGGACTCGAGTGCATATTTTGAGGAGATCGTACAACGTAACTTCTATAGTTTTATGTCTCACTCATGGCGTAGCCGTCTCCATAAGTGGAAGGCGAAGTGGGGAGGGGGTGCCCGCGTGCGTGGGCAAGGACATTTGAATGAGATGGGTGGTGGAGTTCAAAAGTCGGAGAATAATAAGCAGTCTAAGCATGTGAGCAGGAATAGAATGAGCGACCCGACGGACCTGGTACTAGGATAGCCAAGCATAGTGGAGGGTCTCGAACTGCGATTGGTCATGCACGTCAGCTCGTAAGTAAAGTTAAATTTATTTTTAGATTTAGCTTGTAAGTAATTAATTGGTTCATAATTAGTGATAAATTAAAATCTAATTTAAATATTTTAGTGTGAGGATATGGGTAGGGAACCCACTACATTCGAGTTTTTCTTAACTATGCATCAAAGACCCGACGACACTTTTAATGATCCTGTTTCGCAGCAGATTTTTGTAAGTATTTTTTTAGATGTTATTAATATAAATATATGTATCTTTCATTTTAATCCTCGTAATGTAAATTATATATCAATCAAAATATTGCAGGAGGAGTATCAAAGATGTCTTAAGGAGGCTCGTGCTTCATCATAGGATCCTGCCGACATTGATGAGAACGAGGTCTATCTAGAGACCGTTGGGGTGAATATTTATGTTTGATATTTTATTTAAACCTTATACACTATACAATATAACTGTTAATTAATTATATTTTATTTTTAATTATATTTTTTTTTTGAGAAATACTAATTAGTTTTCGTATTTGATTATTGATTTGTGACATAAATATAGGTAAAAATAATAAATAAATAAAATTCAAAAATATATTTATTTGAAAATTGAAATTGCTGATGGGTGGTGCCTATCAGCAAATACTAACGGGTAAATAATCATGCGCAGGGTATTGTTGACGGGCATCACCCGTCAGCACGCCGTCAACATTTGATGACGGGTACGTTAATCCCGTCAGCAATCAATTTTCTGACGCCAAAAATGTTGACGGACAATGCCCGTCAGCAAACTCCAATTTTTTTTGTATTGTTGTATTTTTAATGTATAAAATCATATTTTTCAAAATAAATATTCACATTTTCTTTGAAATGTATGAATTTCATAATAAAAACATGACGTTCCATGTAAATGTATGATCGTTTTATGAAACTGTATTCATAACGTGCTTTTACCATAATTTTTGTGATATATTAATTATTTGATATTTCTTGGGTGTCATTATAGATTTTGTAATATTTAACTAAAAAAATTAGGATACTTATCTAAAATACATTATCCTTTTCATGTTTAGGCGCGCTGGACAATAAAAAAAATAAGTACACCGCTTTTTTTCAAGCTTAATCACTAGTTGATGTGGTTTTTCCACACCTCATGCCTGGACGTTGCTTTTTATCACCTTTTAGAATACGATTTATAGCAGATTTAAAGCAGAGTAAGACAAAATCTCCTTCGCTCAAGTTCAAACATTCGTTTCAAGCATGAGAATATGTCTGTCCCCATTTGTAACGGCTTGATGCGATGTGATTCTTATCTTAGTAATATGCCTTTCTGAATTCCGACTCAACCAACTTTATCCCTTTCATCTATTGAGCGAAATGTTCCACTTTGAGTTCCCCAAATTATCAAGAATAATGGATTTAAAAAATAATAAATGAATAGTATAAATAATGTTACACACAAGTTTTAATATTATTTTTTTATTTACATGTCACAATAAATAATTTTCACCCACAAATAACATTATTTATTTTGATTACAAAAGGCAAAGAAGACATTTTGAGTACATGCGAGTACTTATTGTTACAATCCCCTTCTTCTGTTATTCAATACAGTCATGACATACGCAAGCAAGATCAACACAAGTCACAAACACTCGAAAATATTGGTAATAGTAAGAAAAAGAATTTCATGAATAATTAATTGAAGACAAATTAATTAGCATAAAATATTAAACAATTATAATTCTCGTACAAACGCATGGTTAATCTTGAGACCCCCCTTCCACTTGCCACTCCACACTTCAAAGAGACCCAAATGAAGCTTCGGATCCTCGTGTTGGCCCGAGCTCGACCTCCCTATAATCTCGCGATGCTCCTCTTTGTTATGATTAGGAATCGTCAATAAATGCTTTTTCCACACAAATTTGCCGTCTTTTCCTCTCCTAACCATAAGATAGAGAGGCGCGTCGCCCCACCCGAATGCATCCGCTGACAATGACACATCAAATCCAACTTCATATGTTTTCTTCGGATCCGTTTCGTCCACACAAGTCGTGACCTCTAGCCAATACACTTGATTTAGTTCTAGGGATGAATTGCTGCCAACAATTATGATAAATTAATATTAATTAGTTATGCGGATTAAAAGTTAGTAGTTAAGTACTCACTCATTGTCTGGTTTTTTCCAGTAACGGGGGTCGTTGCCCCAAACAACGTTAAGATCCTTGGCTGGAATTCTCATCTCCTTCTTGTGATCATCGTGCACCTGTGCCTTATAAAAAATTAATAATTAATTAATAAATTGTCACGTGATGATCACGTTGTATGATATTCATATCTTCAAGGATTTAATTAGATATGCAATGTATGCACCTTGAATTTTATTGAAGAATTTCCTTCGTAGTGTGGAGTAGCATCCGCAGGCGCCGCCATCTCCAAAATCAACAACAGACCAAAAAATTTAGAAAGAACGAAGAATTTTAATATATATGTGGATATAAATGGTCTGTTCTTGGCCTATATTTATAAGAATACAAGAGAGGGTGTGAACGCGTAGAACTTGCGGAGAATATGATTTCTAGCTTCAATTTGCCAAAAGAAAAAGCAACAACAAAACGAATCTCGCTTCCAAAGAAGATATACTGAAATAATCGCTGCCGTGTGGTGTTTTAAAAAGAGGAATGCGGATTTATTTGAAAACTAGTATTGTGCCCGTTTCATTTTTATTTTTGTAAAATAAAAATAATTATTTTAAATGTATTAAAGTATTTAAATAAGTAATTGTATATATGTATACTTAAGTTATATGTGTGTGTATTTTGGTGAGAAACATCACTGGTTCTCAAATCAGAGATGATATTTACTACTATAACTGCTCCATATATATAAATCATCTAAATATTATTTAAAGATCTAACAGTATTGAAAATAATATAACTTGTTTCATAGAAGAATTGTTATTATACGAAATGTAGTTTATAAATTCTGAAGATTTTTCTTATACACAACTTTTGTAATTTTATTACAATGTTTATTCTCATCATCGTCGATCAATATTTTTAAAACCTTACAATTGGTCACCCTTGATATCAATGCTGACAAATCAATCGTGTCGGGTTCTTATCGGGCCAGCACAATAAGGCACGACACGATAATCATATGCACGAACAATACACGATATGCTTGTCGGGCCTATAATCTAAACCTGAATCACGATACGCTAAAAACATGAAAAGTACGACACGGTACGATAGGCACGATAAACAAAAATACTGAATCTATTTAATTTTACCCGTTAAGCACATTAGGCTCGTTAATTAATAAAATACATAATTTTTTTAATAAATATAATACATATCTATAAAATTATCAATACAAATTTTCAAATACATTTACAATTATAATATGAAAAATGTACTAATGATAAATTAAAGATCACAAATACTAATAATGAGTAAATGAATATA